>SPJY01021785.1:1080911-1174434 GCA_005191435.1 Raddia distichophylla
CTCCACGATGGTGTTAATTTCAAGCTATGACCTTTGCTCCACCTCCTTTGTCATGTCAAGCTAAGCTAGCTACCTGGTGACCGGCACACAATAGCAACTCATAGCGGAGCGAAAGAAATTAAGAAGAGGGGAAGCAGGATGAAGAAAGTAGGCCCTGATCACGAATCTAGAGAGCATTGCTATGAATAATGAGAGAAGGAGATGGGGAGCATTTTAGACTATAATAACATACGTACAATTTTCATGATTTAAAGATAACAATATTTTTTAAAATACTTCAAGGACAACGTATTCAATGCAAATGGTTATTTTTGTATAAGCATACTAACAACAAATTTGGAACACCAGATTTATGAGGAGCAGTCTAGATCTAGAGATATGGAAGTTTTTTTGAAGCAGGACAGGAGGACTGCCATGTATTCAAAAGCAGGAATAAGTTACAGTGTGGGGGGAGATGGAGGCCCCTCCCCCGTGGGCCTAGAGATATGGAAGTTACATTTCTCACTTAAGCACTTTAATAACCCCCCTCCCCAAACCAACTTTCTAAGTGGAAATTAAGGGATTCCATCTCTCTAGATCTGAGCCGTTTTCCATGGATCTGATGACCCAAATCTGTTTTTACCATGTTAACATCCAAATAACATTGGCATCAAATATTCAAATATGTTGCCTATTTTATGATGATAAATCTTTAATTTAGAAGTGATGTTTGTCCAATTAAACTTTTTTTAAAATATGAACAGGAAGGTGATTCTGAACCGTAGGCTCATCAGGTATCGGATGCAAAGCACGTACACTAGAAGCCAATGGATAAATCGCAAATGCTCATCTGGTCTGATCAGGCACCTTTTTTTCTTCTCTGCGTTCTTTTAATTGATACGCCTTCTTTTTCATCCAGGAGAATTAATCTGATTCGACCACGAAATAAAATACGGAATATATCGCTTGACTCCCACCAGGCCACCTGCAAATTTGCAAAAGCTTTCTGTCTGAGAAAAGGGAGCAAGGAAAAAGCATATAATATCTTCTTGTCAGGCCACACCACTAGCTAGCTAGCTTTTGCTCTTCGAGTTGACATAAACGTGCACCATCCAAATCCAAAGGGTGCAAAGAAAAATATATAATATATTATTCCTCCCGACGATATGTTTCTCCCTGCCAACTTGTTTATGCCATTGGAATTATGCTCGTGCCAGATATTCCTAAAACACAGAGCATCCACTGAAAACGAGCCAATATATAACTAATGATAACTCCTCGTAAATCGGCTGAAAATAAAAAAAATTCAATCAATGTCTTTTGCATCAGTTAATAACTAAATTTATATATAGTCCAATGTTGTAAAAAGGTATAACAATCAACTAGATGATTTTTTTTTAATTATTGCAAGTTTATTTTAAAGAAAAAAAGGTAGACAAGGGGCTACCTATAGAATTGACGGTATGTCAAAATAGTACATAAACTTTTTAAAAATAAATTATGTGTTTTTCTACAGCATCGAACCATATATAAATTCAATTTTTTACTCCCTCCGTCCCAATATATAGGACGCATAAGTTTTTTTGAGTTGTCCCATAATATAAGGCGTCTTCCCATTATTTTCTTGGGAAAGACGAGCAATTAACTCATAGTGGGCCGGGGGCGGCGCGGCGGCGGCGCGTGTGGGAAATGACAAGATAGCATGGCGCGGGGTTAGGTTAAAGACCATTTTTACGTCGGCCAGGCCGGGCCGACTTAAATAAACCTGCCACGTCACCTGGTTGCGCTGGTGGCTGATCTGTTGTGTTTACGGCCGACGTAAATATAATTGTTTACATTGGCATGGTCAAGCCGACGTAAATAACCTTATTATTTACGTCGGCTTTGTCTGCGCCGACGTAAAAAAAATTGGCCGACGTTAAAATATTGTTTTCCTGTAGTGTAAATATGTGTCTGAGGAGTCATCACATATTACATGGAGAGGATCCGATAACTCTAGTGGATGATGACTCATATGCTTTATGAAATGAACCCTTTCATACTAATCTAAATATTTTTATTTTATTTAATATCTCTTGTGTATTTGTTTGTGACTTATTTGTAACTTGTGAACTTATTTTCTTCGTCGGTGACAAGGTACACCTTGTTATTTTATTACAAATGATAAGGCAAGCTGACTTGTGAACTTATTTGTAGCTTCCTATTTTTGACACTACGTGTTCATGTGGACGTAAACTTGTGAACTTATCTATGTCGTGAACTTGCCGCAATGTTGTTGTGCTAGAATGAATCATAAAGTAATGGTGAAACTATGTGCTCATGTGGATGAAAAATGATTAATGTTGATGCTCATGTGGATCTAATTGTATCTATATTCATGTTGATACTCGTGGCTAGAATTGGCATAGATAATCTAGATACTTGTGCCTTTTCACCAACCAGAAGAGATGATCGACCACCCTCATCTTTGCCTGATTGTCTCCTCCGATTTCAAAACCAGCATATGGTAGTTATGAAATGGCACAAATGGGCATTTGTGCACTAGCGTCCATGACCACTCATGTTCTATGAAGCGAGGAGAGTCTCATTTCTGATATTAATATCATAATCAAAATATTTCAAGCATGTAAACTTTTGAATTTGTTGCGCCACATTCTCGTCACAACAAGTGAAAACAATCTAAGAACAACTCATCGGCTTCCTTGTTGATGAGGTCATAGATCCAAGAGGAGAGTTTTACGAACATATGCATGTAGGCGAGGCCCTTCAATAAAGAGAAGTACATGAGATGACGGGTTCTTGTACTCCTACCAAAATAGATGCATGGAAAAGCAAATGAACTGAAAAGATGATATAATTGAATGTTATTTGATTTTTTTGTAGACTTCAAAAGCTCGCAATCGATCATGTATATGTTATAATTAATATGTTATGTAAATTGTCAGCCCTCATTTTTATACTTACCAGAGGGCCGCTGTACACATGCACTAGACCCTGGATCAGTACTCTAGTGCATGCAATACATAGCCGAGTATCATGCAGACATACGTTTCATAATTCGAAGAATTACATACCTGATTGTATGACGCAGGCTTAATATTAATTAAGCCGAAGGGCCTGACGATGGTTAAAGGTAAACCACTAGAGTCAGCAGAGCATATAGGTTTAACCGCAATATCTTCCAGCGGCTATGCAATCCTGCAGGCGACTAGAGCAAACCCTAAACCGCATCATGGCCATCGTAGCCAAGTCATCTCCTTTGCGACACTCAAGCAAATCCTTCTCCTTAAGGTTAATCTAAAAGAGTGGAAATATGCGAGGTCAGCGTCATCCAAACGCTGGCTAGTTAACACTTCCCTTAATGCATATAGTGCTTAGAAGGCTTTAATTGAGGGTAAGGTTATTTTATTTGCGTAAAGCCAAGTTTATAAGATTTTAGAAACATCCTAACTAGCATCAACTAGAATTGGATCTTATTAATATCAATCAATGGTTTCCATTTTAACAAGGCACCTAAACACAATTAATCACCCATGCACACCAACCAACCCTTAATCGACCAATTCTCATCCAAATACACAACCCACAATCGACCAACTCTTATCCATAACACAACCAGCATAACAGATCACCACAATCCATTCCAGCTTATACCCAATTAACACACGAATTGACTAACCCTCGATCATAAACCCAACCAGCTTACACAATCACCATACCAGCCAATACTTTCCAGTCTTTCTCCTGGTTGCTCCCAACCAGACTTTCTCCTGGTTGCCCCCAACCAATCCTAGTTATGCCATCATTCCAGGATTTGGCGAATCCTATTGCGGACCCCACATGCCATGGCATGATCACCCTGGCCTAGTAGGGTTGCCGGCCCTCCCTAGCCGACTGTCACTGGGGATGTGTGGCCTTAACCACTATCTTGTGAGGGCCAATACCTGCCCCAACCGAGACTGGTCCCAGAGGGCCTCCGTAGAGCGCACACAACTGGCGATCCACATCCCGTGCTCCGCGCGATGGCCACGCGTTGTGTTGGAACCATCCCCGATGGCAGCGATTCCCCGCTACGCGTGTCTATCTGCGCACCTCCTGGGTAAGCCCCGGGCTAAACCCAGCACTAGGCATCTCGTGCCTTAATCATCCCTCAGGATGTCCAAATGCAACTAGGGGCAACCCACCATTCATTCTCTACTTCCAAGGTCATTGACCACACCACACCACACACTCGGACTTTCCCAACTGACCGACCCAAACCGACCAAGTCCCTACATATCCATACCCACAAACACAAGCAGCCCAACATGCATCTACCAGTCCTAACTGTCACATGTCAAATCATATTGAATAAGTATCATGAATATCCGGTGAATATTGGTTCACCGTTCCGTGGCGATTAGGTAGAAGATTTGTTAAGCCTAAGCCGGTCTAAGAAAGTTTTACCCATTAAGTACGGTTAAAGTGATTACCAGACTAATCATAGGCTAACAAGAGCAATGACAATCAAGGCAGTCATTAAGGCTAAACATTTCAAGGCAGGCATGTATAAATCTAACATGATTAACAATTAGGTAATCTAATAAGCATGCATTTTTAATATTTAAACAATATAGTTTAGAAAAGCAGGGTAATGAGCATGGTATTAGCGATGTTAATCTGCACTACGGAAAGTCGTTGTCTCTCCCTAATACGGTTCACATGTAAAGAGTAAGTGTTAACTCGCCTAGACAACTTGTATCCCAACCGTGAATCTTGATTCGCCTCGAGATCCTCCTTAAACCCTTGGGGTCTACCGACAGGAACCAAATTAATGACACAGATAAATACCATGCTGCGTGAAAACATGGTACATGATATGCAATCGCTCCTACGAGCATATTAGCGAGTCTACGTAGGCTACCCTAGCATCTCTATGTTAATCCTACGAAGAGTCTCCCTCGAGTTTTTATAAGGAGGTAAACTTTATAGAGGGATCACTGTGCGGTATGCCGGTTAAGTTTCCTTGCCGAGGTTTAATCTTCCATCTGTAAATAAGTGTACGCGTTATAATTTGAATTATATTACCTATGCTCGTTATCATCCTTCTTAATAGTTGTCATGGATCGATTTCTTACGAGACAGTGTATATCATACTTTAGCCACGATTTTTATTGATGGGAATTATTCCTAGCTATTAATGAATTCTAGGTATATGATAATTTATACGTAATTCTCCTACATCCATCCCTACGTAGTTCTAGTTGCTGTTAACAAGCGAATCATTCTGGTTTGCCTTCTATATAGAAAAATATTGTGCAAGTTCACTCATTACTTACCAATGCATCAGAAAACATGATGCATGCACGACCTAGGTCTTACCCTTGGCATATTGCACTAATTGATTAGCGAACCTACTTTTCATATGATAGGCTATGGATGTCAGAGTGCATTAATAAGTAGTATTTAACAATATAGTAGCTTACTATTCCCGAAAATGTGGTGATTAGAGTTTCTAGGCGACATAAGATGACGCCTTTTTCAGAATTCAACCTACGTAAGGGGTATGGATTATCGGAGTTGACATCCACTAGGTGCTTAGAGATAATCTTAAGTTGTATCCATTAATAATTTCATATCTAAGTTTAGCTCCTTAAATAATTTGATAGGATATGGGTTAATTATTCGTTGGGTTTAGCAATTAAATAATCCTATGCATACACTCAAGCAATAAAAGGCAAATTTAAAAATGTTCTAAACCTATTAAAGCATTTGCCTAGCCATAATTATATTTTCTAACCAATATTTGGGTTCAATATCTTATGTTAATATAACCAACAATTACCCTAACATTTCTTTAATCATTTATATAACGGTAAATCTACATTTTAAATAACCGTGCCAATTTTCCCTTTACCAATTTAGTCCTAAATTTCATTAACAAGCAAGCCGATTCGGTCCCCTTTTTATATAGGAAGGTACTATGGGGTTAATTACTTACTTTGTTCAAGAAAAACCTATGGACATTGCTTAAGCTAATATCATTATAAATTTTGTGAGGGGCTCTAGTAATTATCAAGAATTTTCTAATACTTCAGGAGGTGTCTATGGGTTTTAAATAAATTATGAAATCTTATTGTAAAAATAAGAAAAAGGTTGCTATTGGGATTTATACGATTTTAATAATCCAATTTTTCCACTACACTATTTATTGTGATATTTTTTTCAGGTGGCAAACCCTCTGTACTATTTTTGTACAAAATTTCATAATTTTTTGATATCGTTTACTATTTTAAATAAATCCTACGAAGTGCTATCACACATGAAATAACAGATTTCGGGCTTAATTTGGCAAATCTGCCGTGGACTTCTTTTGGGCCGAATTGAGCCGAACGTGGCTGGTCTGAGGACGCAAAGCCTTAGCTGAAAGCGTATTCCGAACATTGCGTTTCCACTTATTGACGCGTGGGCCATTGGCCCACATGTCGGCCACACGAAGCACAGCCAATAAACACATGTTAGAAATCTTGGCCCCACATGTCATTGTTTCAGGTATTAGCTTAGCAGTGAATCAATCAGTGCCTAAGGGGGTGTTTGGTATCAGGAGCCACCTCATCCTAAGTGGAATGGGATCATCCCATGAATTTGGTGGGACGACATCATTCCTCATTTTGAACTAATTGTTAGATGGGATGGTGATGGATGGAATCATTCAACTACTCAAACCAAACAAGATGGGAGTCAATTCACCATCCCATTCCTCAAACCAAACACCCCCTAAATGAATCGCTATAGTGCTTCATCTCCTACCTCCGGACGCAGGCACAGAACAGCCATGGGAGCTCGGTGGAGCTTTGCTAGCGGGGGCTAGGGGGCACGACGGCTTGGGGGATATAGAAAAAATGGAATCCCCATCCCGGTCCGCATCTACTGGTGCCCACGGTGAGGTGCACCGAGCTGCGAAGCGGCGGCGCCCAATCTGGCGGTGGAGCTAAGCTCGGGAGGCATGGCATCTACGAATCAAACCTGCATATGCAAGTATGGAGGGAGCACAAGCATCCCTAGGGGCAGTGGGTGCTCACCGAAGGGTCGCCCGATGCGGGGGAACAGGGTAGTTGGTCGACGTGGAGACGACGGCGGCCGACAAATCAAAGATCCCGTCGCCAAGGTTCTCCGTTGATGGCCTGGCCAAATTGGCAGTGAGGATTGGTTAGGAGGTTCGCGGAGGAGCTCTAGGAGAAGAGAATCGAAGTATGGTCACCGAATCGACGAGGTTCCGCATGGCGACGGATTGGGGAAAATTTTGGGGAAAAACGTTGGGGAAAAGCTCAGGGCACGGCATGTGGCTAGGCCATGGTTATAGGGTGTCGCGAGGGGCGGAGGGGGTCACAGGCGAGCTCGGAGAGGCCGGGCGCGGCGGTCTTAACGGTGACAAGATGCGAGCAGAGCACGCCGGGGCAAAATGATGGCGCGGACGGCACGGCGCGAGCGGCGCGGCGTGGAGCGACAAGACGTCGCGGCTCAGCGCGGCGCGGCAGAGGCGTCATAGCAGGTCTACAGAGCAGGGCAGAGCCACGTGTGAAGGGGTGAGAGAGGGAAGGAGAGAGAAGTTGCCTGCAAGGTGTTCGATGGAATGCCCATAAGAGAAGGAAGAGAGAAGTTTGATTTTTATTTGCATTGGAAATTTTATTTTTGGTTTTAAATTGATCAAATTGGTTTAAAATCAAACGAAATTTTGAATTCAACCAAGATTTGAAAACGCCCCAAAGTTGGGCTGTTACATAAATTATCTGAATTTGTGATGTTCATTGTGCTGTAGTAACTAGTACTGATGTGCCATCATGCCGATGACTGCTTGACGTAGACACTGGCGGCATGAAAGAGCCAAGCGTTTGTAGATATGGCATCCCAAAAGATCAATATTATTGAGTGAAAAATGAATGTACGAAATAAGTGATAAGCTAAGAATAACATATGCTACATTATAAACATCTCACCACCTAATGGACATCATCTCTCTTAACTTTTTTCTTTTCAAAGTGTCAAGTTTATCCCAACTTTCAATATGGCCTTAGATTTGTGCGTATTTGAAAATAGAGTATTATCCCGTTTATAATTTTTATATTTAATGTAATATCCGTAATTATTGTTTATTTGTGCAAAATTTACAGCTGGAATAGATGTTTCGAGAGTCACTCAATTGGAGAGGTAATATGCTTGCCCCACCATATACTGCCTCACATAGGTGGAGAATCCACAAACTAAACACCACTGCCGGCTGACAAATGGAAATTATGGTGGAAAACGAGAATCTTATCTCATACCAATTCATACATCTCTGGCATATAAATAACAAATCGCCTGCTCTCCTGAGTTTTACTCAAGCTCCAAGGCAAAATTAAGCTCTAAAACATTATATCATATCTAGGGTTTCCCTCCCAATCATCTTGCTGTCGCACCATGAAGCTTAGTCTCTGTTCTTGCTCTGCATGATCATGGTTAACGTTTGCATCGTCACATCTCGTAGGGGGACCGAAGATAACATTCTGCATGACATCGCGACGACAGCGGCGGAGGGATCGTCGATTGAGAACCACCATGCAATACCGAGGCCGGAGTACGACAGCTGGAGTAGCCCAGGAAACATGCCCGGAAAAGGCCATGACATTGGGAACGAAGAAGTTAAGCCTCGAGGAGCCTAATATGTCCCTTGTTCGTAGCAAGATTGCATGCTAGGTTACGTATATGTATACAGATGTATGGTTGGACTTGGGCTAGGTCATCGCATGTCGTGCACTTGTGCTATTTATATCATAGTTAAAAAGCATATTGTATACAAATGTTGGTTAAAAATAGAATAAAAATGGCATGTACATGGTCACATGGATATATAAATGTATAATGGTTCTAGATATTTCCTCCGATGAATGTGTGATTTGTCGGTTCTTGCTGATCGATGGTTAAATCATACGCTTATGTTTATTCGGCCGGCTTACAAGGAACGATTAAACCTGAACATAAGAACAATTTATCGTCAATATAAACCATATATCAAGATGAAACAGATACGACATTTTTGCAAGGGTACATGTTATCGATCACAAGCATCAGATATTTGGTCACATATAAATTAAATGAAACAATTTAATCGATAAATGCTTAATGTATGGTGATGTCTATGTACTTAATCCCCGTTGTATTCTTTTACAAGAAACATTATGTTACAAACAATAATGTTTGTTACAAACATACGCGTAGAATCACGTGTAAAAAAAATATAGCTAATCACGAAAAGTAATACTACCTCTGTTTTTTGTTTGACGTCTTTGACTTTTCGAAACACCTTTAACCATTCGTCTTATTCAAATTATTTTTGTGAACATCATTTATTTTGTTATGATTTGTTTTATCAATAGAGGTTTTTTAATTATGTCTTATTTTTTTATATCTTTACATTAAAATTTTGAATAAGATGAATGGTGAAAGACATGCCTAAAAGTCAAAGGCATCAAACAAAAAAATGGAGGGAGTAATTTGTATCGTGTTTTTGCAACAATGTAAGAAATAGTGTATATAAACTGCGAACTAGCTATGGTGTAGCTAGCTATTTTTAGCAAAATAGTTGATGTCACCACTTCATAGAGTAGATAGAAAATATAAAGTAATTTTATTGCTAGGTAGATCTCTGTGATCCGATTACACATATAAACAATAAGTTCTATAGAGACTGTCATATTTTAATTGAACTAAAGTTCTTGGGAATATTAATTTATTTAATTCTGTATTCACATTTATTTCACTTTTCAGCACTTTAAATATGAAAACTTTCTCAGTCCTGGATGAAGTGTTACGGTGCGTACTGAAAGTAGTTCCCTACCAGTATTCACGATATGTTGTTCTATAGCAGTGTACTTCCACGTTAAGTACTAGGTATATGGGCAATGTCCACATATCTTTCTTGTTTAGCTCATATCGGATATTCAGTTACATACAGTCGGTCGTAATGCAGAGATATGCAATTTAAAGTTGGTTATTAAATTATCTATACCTTTTACATATTAATTTATACTTTTTTTTTGAATTTATTGTGAACTTTTGAATGTAATGTGTGGATTAAAGATGTTTATATGATGGGAAAATATTCAGTGTAAATTGTAAAAGATTTTTCAGTACACAACTGCAAACAATCATTTTTGACATTTGAATCTCATCTCGGTGAAATGATTTTGCGCACAAGTGCGTAAGTGGGAGAGAAGCATCTGAATACATGTGAACTGTCCTAGTTGAATTTAAGAGAGTACCATGGTGAGTTGTTGCATTTGTGCGCCTAAAAAACCTTCGCTGCCTTATATGATATGTATAAATTAAACACACACAACTTAATTGTTTTCAGAGATTATATACATACAAAAATTAAGACATTTTTAATAAATGTTTGTTAATATTTCATGTTTGTAATCTTGATTAACTGGTTTATCCCTCTTTTCTACAAAATAAGCACAAAAAAAACTATTCAAACAATATAAAATTTATTACTAATAAAGAAATAAATAATTTATTATTGATATTAACCCTATGAAAACAACAATTGCTTGTAACGAATGTGAGTTGTTTTCACGCGCTACATCCCCCATACTTGTATAGGTGTTGCTACGCGCGAGCGGTTGGTTTCGCGTGTCCCCAAGTGGCTAGCTTGATATTTCATGTTCGTAATCTTGATAAATTGGTTTATCCCCCTTTTCTACAAAATGAGCACAAAAAATACTATTCAAACAATATAAAATTTATTACTAATAAAGAAATAAATAATTTATTATTGATATTAACCCTATGAAAACAACAATTGCTTGTAACCAATGTGAGTCGTTCTCATGTACGAACTACATCCCCAATACTTGTATACTCCCTCCGTCCCAATATATAGGACGCATAAGTTTTTTTAAGTTGTCTCTAATATAAGGCGTCTTCCCATTATTTTCTTAGGAAAGACGAGCAATTAACTCATAGTTAAGCTATAAACACTATAAAGTGCATGCTTTTGCTAGCTTTAGCTATTAAAGCTGTTAATTAAGTGCTTGGGAAGGAGATGCATGTTTCGAATAACGAGATAATTAAAGATGATTTACTCTCTTAATTAACACCATTTCTTGGCCTTGATAAAAAATTTTATACGCCCTATATTTTGGGACGGAGGGAGTAGTACATAAAGGCAACATCAGAAATAAATCGTCTTTTTGGAATTTTCATATATTATGGACAGATTATTCAAAACAACCTAATTGCTTCCCCTAATGCCTAATGTGCCAACACTTACGGACAACAAGCATCACCTATTATACATATGGTATGGCTGTATGTGATCTGGTTAACGAAAAGTTATTATGGATTAGGTTATGTATTTGTGTACGTAGTATGTTCCAATAATCAGGTAATTGCAAAAAAGTTACTGTTTTTTCATTAATCTAAAAAAATGGAGAACCCTGGACGAAAAGCACGGACCTTTTTCTTTGATAGTGCCATCTTCCTAACTGAAATGACCCACCGTAATGTGTTATCTTTCTGTATTCAGCAAAATATTAATTCAGGAATATCTTTGCAGCAGATTAATTACTAGAATAATTGAACCGTCAGCAAAATTACTTGTTACCACGCGTCTTCCATATAGAAATTTTAGAGAACGATTTATCTTTCTAGCTAGATATCGAAGCTCATATATTGTTATATTATACTAGCAAAATATGCCTGTGCGTTGCAACGGCCAAGACCCTAGCCCCATAAGCTAGACATTTATCTATGGAGGTCACATTGTTGCAAAAAAACCTAGACATTTGTGATATCAATGGAGCAAAATGTCAATTATACCATATGCCACTTTTATATAGAACAAAGGATGATAAAAAAATTTAACTTAAAAGTGTAGAGACATTTGAGGTAGCACGCCAAAAAAGAGAATGAAAAGCAACAAAGTAACGAAGAAAACTTGCTTCCAATCACTAATGGTTTCTTACCTTTAAAGAAATGTAGATAAAAATATCAGCCTTTACATTTAAACAAAATGGTTAAAACATCTCCTTTTAATAAGGAGTTGAGAAACCATCTTCTGATAGCATCTGGAAATTTTGCACATTAATAATTGTACTGGTGTGGTTTTATTTAGGCATCAGCTTAAGCTTCATGTCTAGTTCTCACAGTGTGCTATTAACCATAATCATATTTTTTAAAAAGAAATTGCAAGGAAAAAGGGTCAGAAATGAAATCAGTGCTTTTCTTGGTTCATTAATACAAGTGGATGAGATATACGTACCCTACAACATAGATACAGAATTCTGCTTCTTTGGTATATACAGGAGAGCAAAATTACAACGTACAACATACAACCTTTAATTATTCACCTTTTCCCCCTGTCCCATGTTTAATTACATTAAATCATATTGGCAACTCAAACTCAGAAACGTAAGAGAAGCATGATCAGCCAAACTTGTTGTGATCGGTATGTAAAATTTACAGAGTAGTTGATTTTGCACTGCTATCAAAGGAAGAAAAGAACTACACTTTGTTTCTGTGGCTTAGTGCAGTCTGACTGAATTCATCTATCTGATCCTCGTCATTATCATACACAACCAACTTCCCACAAAGAGAAACATCTGCAAGAAAGCAAGAATGGGGAGATAAGTTTGGCATGGCAGGGATAGTGAATGAGAACTGAAAATTGCACCTAGCAAATGACCAATGGATACCTACGATTACGATTAATTGTTGAACTACGATCGATCTCTGATTAAGCAGACATTGCCCTTATCCTAAAAATGAATTCCAGGAGGAACATGATGATGGACTCCAAAGAGAATGAGAGCGTATGTGTTAAATCGATGTAGGCTAGCTTACGCTGATGACCAGGTAGTTATCAAGAGGAATGGTGAATGCCCTTGGGATGATAAACCATCTTTTCTTGAATTGTAGATGCATAGGCTTGAACAGTTGTTTCACGTCATTCAAAGACCTAAAAATGAACAATGCCATCTAAGGATCAATTCAATACCATGCAAATAAATTATCAACATCAAAGAACATAGTTGCAGTGTCATCCAACTTCTAGTATGCTTAAACTATGAACAAAAGTTTATATACCAGTAAATGAGAAGCAAAATCACTTTTATCCAAGACAGACACTTCTTCTCTTACATTAAACAATGATGGAGCTGTGGTCAATTTATCTTCATGCTACAATGTTCTCAATTCTAGAGCAATAAGAGAGGGCACTAATTCTCTAGATTAAACAATATATGACACTTGTGGTCCATAAAGGAAACAATTTTCCAGGGAATATAAAAGGAAAATGGTTTTTTAATCAACCACCATATTAAACTCACTCCAAAAAAAGGGCAAAGGACTTGCACATGATGAAAGGGAATAAAAACAAGTGAAATATTATTCCTCAATCGTTTATCGCTTCGGCTCTTGACATACCTAAGAATGAAGATTATTATGTGGCATCCAATTAATCAAATGGTGTGCTGTCAAAGATCGAAAAACGAATTGCAATGTGTGTATTAGAAGAACAATTCTAGTATCTACCATCGATGGTTCTGATGGACATTCTCAACCCGGTAATAGATATGTATGGGGCCTTTCATAGGCTTGGGCACCTGAAAGAAATGGCATCACCAAACATCAATCACTATTTACTGTCAGCTAAAACATGAGTTCATTTTTGAAAGTGGCAAGCTGCAAAATGAGATGTTAAGAGAGAATTAGTGCAGTTCAACCATCATGTGTTAAATGCAAACACATTTCCATGGCGTACTCACTCTTATTGTTCGGGAGCACAACCTTGTTAGTTTTGGAGTCCTGAATGAACCCGACCTTGTCGTTCCCTACCACGAATGCTGCATCATACCAGTCTACCAACTCAACAATCTGCATTGCAATTCGGGCCAGAAAATTAAAAAAAATTGTAGCATAAAGTGCTGCTGTAGGCAATGTTCATGATCATTGTCTCTACTAAAAAAAGAAAATGTTCATGATTCAGGAATATGCATCCATGGTGTCATGTTACATGATCAAGCAATTCTAGCCCTTAATGTTAGGAACGAGCATGGTGTTCTGTGCCAATGACCTATTCATCCATGGTGTCATGTTACATGATCAAGAAATTCTAGCCCTTAATGTTCAAAATCATATATTGAATCGAGATAGATAGTGACATGATGCCAGATGCGCTAGATGCAGTAATTACAATTCCTGAAGTTAACAGTGGATTGCATGCTTGAAGCTCCCGTGTAAATTTAGAATCTGTGCAAAGGAAATTCAAAGCCGTATGAGTTGCATAGACATAAAAAATGGCGCTAATTTATCAAACATAACCTAGACCACCATTGCACAAATGGAGAAAAAACACTTAAATGTTCTTTGATCAAATTATAGAACACTGTTCATAAAAGAGACAATAAATTAGGCTATGTTTTAGAATCAAGCTTACCACAACAGATGCAATTAATGGCCTAAACTAAACCATTGTTAGCTGCTTATTGTGCCCGATGCAAAATTAGTAAGTCATGTATATGTAAAAGCATGAAAAGTCACTAAAAATTTATTTTCTTCGCATTCATGTATATTTAGTTTGTTGTCATAATGATAGATGCCAATTGATTTGCCCCCGAACCACTTGCATCTGACGAGACTAGCTATGGAATTCGAGAACATGTCAAACATTATCGACTTTCCACCAAATCATTGACTTGATAAGATGTTAGGCACTTGCTATTTGAATGGTATAAAAAATATATGATGCAAAATTTAAGGACTAAAAATAGTTAAACATGGAACACTCAACAAACTCACCTTTCCAATAGCGTTTACTGAAAAGATCAAACCAGCTAGCATCTGGCTCAGAAGAACCTTGGCCACCAGCTTTTAGGTCATACATAACTTCCGTAACCTTTTCTTTTTCATAGTGTTTTAATAGCTGTTTCTGCTTGAGAAAGCTTTCATAGTGTTTGCTGAAGTTAATCACAAAAAAATACTCTGAAATGTTATGCAGACGCATGAGTATGAAATAAGATTGAAAATTCACCAAACAATAAACCTGGAAAAGCTAGCGAGGGCTTTCAGGTGAAACAACCATTCCTAGAGCCAGCAAAATGGTTGGAACTACTGAAATTCCAAACTTTGTCCTCCACCTGATTAAACATAATCACATACAAAAGTAAGAAAAAGATCTATCTGCCTACCATACCAAGTTTATTGTGATGTACATGTGTAGCATAAATGGGTTGAAAAGCATGCCCATTGGCCATCACCCTTTTTCTCAGATATGTAACGAAATTCTGCCGTCAGTAAAAAATCAAGTGGACGCAAATAATTCGCACTTAATTAAAAGTTCCTAATATATTAAATCCGTGTGACCTTGACATGGTTGTGCCCGATCAAAACGGTCGGGTTAAAGTATAGGCAGCGTTATTGCCCACCAGTAAATAAAATAACAAGTCGTGGTGTATTAAAGCATAAACCACTATCTTAGTGGGAAATTCTATCGGTACTGTGAGATGATTTCTGCATAGTTTAGTAATTATAGTTCAACAATGATTTGGCCATGTAAGCTGCATAATCATTTAAAATACGATATTTAACTTATTTATGTTATTGGTCACAGTGAAAGCAAATCCGAATTTTCCTGTCATTCTGCACATGAACGTACTGGTCCCATGGATGGAAACGAAAACTCTTTCCCACACGATGGTTTTTTAATGCTAGTGTATCAAGCATTGATGAATGAATATTTTATTTGTAAGGCTGTTTCTATATAAACAGTGCCAGACCAAACAATAGCCTTCAAGACAGTAGAAGCCAAACATCGGATTTTACATTGGAGATTTCAAGGTTTGATTCTAGTTCTTGCTCGTGCTTTCTTACGAGGATCTTTCATTTTTCTTTTTTCCACATCAGCTTTTTAATATCCGAATTTAAGGACTCTCTCTTCTCCTCTCTCTCTCTCTCTCTCTCTCTCTCTCTCTCTCCAGTTAAGTTCATTATATCGCCATGATGGAGCAAGTGAACGCGAAGATTATGGTCTTAGCGATCATGCTCTTCTCTGCCTTCATCACACAAGGAGTGGCGATTAGTGATCGCAGCTCGGGTATGGTGAAGATCAACGGCTACTCCGGCGAGGCCTCGAACGTGAAACCTACCCTTGGAGTTGGCGGTGGCACCGCTGTGGACAATCATCATGCAATACCACGGGATCAGTACAGCAGTCATGGAGGAGACGACGGAGGTAATGGTGGTGAGACCAACAACTAGGTTCATTTCGAGATCTGTCAAGATGTCGGTATGGTTGCTGGCTTGTCGTTTGTGTGTAAAAAGATACTATATTTGATGAGTTAATTAGAATTTATTATTGCATCGGGCTATTGAATGAACAGCCCTACTCAACCCAGCAAGCGGTACCAAGGAAACAGAATATGTACGTTTTTGAGATGTAATTCATATCAACAGTACAGAACACCTATATAAGCTACTATTACACTTGAATAATGTTCGCCATATTAAATAAAATTTTTCAGCAGAAAATCAGTACCGAATCATGATCATTGTATGTACTCAGCTGAAGAATTTCTGACAATGTGCAATTCGCTGGTTCATATACATCTGAAGTCGAAACACATAAATATATACAATGGATCAAACACTAAACCAGAAATGGTCATATATACACAGATCACATATATAAGCGTAGCAGTTCTTATTTGCCTGGTCATTAGTCTCCCGATGTTTTTTTTTCTGTGCGAAAACCCTTTGTATTCGGATGTGCAATACTGCTTGTTCGTCCTATGTTAGATCTAATCTTCAATAGATAGTAAGAGTGTAACACCCGAATTTCGGGGGAGACAAATATGAACAAAATTTAAAAAAAATTCAAAGTGTTCCTATGCTCTGTCTCTTTCTCCCGCCTCCACTCACTCGCTCCCACTACTAGGGAACAGTTATTCTATCCTAACACATCAGTCCCGGTCGTGTCGACGCACCGGCCGCGTCGTCACCGCCTCCCTGGCCGCGCCGTTGAGGAAGAGGGGAGACCGGAGCCACGCCTCTTTAGCGCTCTCGTTGTCGCCGTGCGCCGGTTGCATTGTCAGTGCCTCCCCGGCCACGCCGCTGTTGATGTATGTATATCCACTGTCATCGCATCCTCATTTCAGTCCCACCGCCGCCACCACCGCATCGACCACCGCCACCGCTACCAGCGCAACCGCGAATGCCGATCTATGTTTGTGTTTTTAGTTTTAAATTTTCGTCCGAGAGATTTTACTTTTCATGTTGGACCGGTGACGGGGACACCAATGTCGCAACCATGCTGGCTCCTCCTAGGTTGGAAATGTGTTGTTTGTTTAAGTGTCTATGCCCCATTACTTCTTGTGTGGGCACAAATCTACACAAAAATAGTGCAAAAGAAGACAAAAAAAATACATGGAGAGGATTGACAAGAAACATCGCGACGATGATGGCGGCAGCGGGAATGGTGGTGACGAGGAACGCGACGATGACGGTGATATTGGCGGCGGCAGGAATGGTGGTAATGAAGTGGGCAAGGGCCAGGGCCGGGGCAATGACGACGAGGCGAATGGGAAGTCAATTCCTGGAGAGTGTGATCGAGACATCGAGCTCGCACTATATGTTGTACATATTAATTTATGTTTTGTGCATATAAGATTTTTTGTTTTCTGAACAATTTATGTATAATTGTGCCTGCTGCTGACTTTGTATGTTGATTGATGTATTTTAATTTGTACTATTAAATCATGTCTGTATGTGAACCATTAAATCATGTTTGTATGTTTACCATTAAATCATGCTTTTATGTATACTATCAATATGTGTATTTGATACACAAGCTACTGTCGTACTCAGTGTTATCAATATGTATAATGGAGACGGATTGGCGATGAATGTACATCAACCGACGCTCCTCGTAGTTCTTGGAGGGTTTGAAAACTTTTATTTGTCGTTTGATGCCAATATTACCTTATACTATATATGTCGTGCATGCATTGATTGCAATAATTAATTTTTCCTATGTAGAATGAAGACAAAATGATGTCTTAGGGAGGGAATTCACGAATTTGATTTTCTTGAGCCAATAGTCCTTAACAAGAAAATAGCTAGAAACCGCCCAAAAGAGACAGAGAGTAACATTTACGAATGGCTAATGGGCCGGACAACGACACAAGAGGCATATACTTCTAGCCAACGAATTTGAGTACATGCTTCCATACCGCCTTATTTTAATTCTTATTCTTAACATAGTGTTATATAATTCTTATTCTTAACATAGTGTTATAACTAAATAGTAAACTGTGTTGACATATACATGTGATGTTTTCGCTAGGTCCTTTTTATTATAGATCCAGATCATAGCAAGATCACGATAATGGACTTAAACAGGAAACCTGTGTTGAAAAGTACAAAGACTTCCTCGCCATGCTCAACTGGTGCATTCCTCTTCCGTTCATTATCTTACTAGTTTTGTTTCTCCGTTTCAAACAACCTCTATTCTATATAACTTGTAATCACATGTGTAGTGCCTTCGCAATGTTACACAGGAAAACCGCAAGAACATTGAAGACGCATTTTGAGTTGTACCTCGCTAAATTTGTATGTATATCATATTATCATTTATTTTTTTAGTTATCCTAGTTTTCATGCATCTATTTCAAGATTTCAACTCTTCCACCATAGGTTTTGCATCAGCCACATGGAAACAATTTATGTGGGTACTATGTATGCGAGATATGATGCACAATTTGATCAGGGGCACTGCTGAGCACACGAGAAAAAAATGCACCTTTTGGGGTGAGTAATATATAATTAGTACCTTAATAATGCCTAGCTACTTCGACATTTTTCTATAGTTTGAAAGATTGATTAGTTAATTCCCTATTTAATGATAGATTACCCTAAAATTGGCGACTCGCCAACTTCATTTTTTATTACGTTATAAATCCGATGGGTGAGCATCACCACCCTTTTGTTAATAAGATTCTGAAGCCTTTTGAAAATACCAGGCAACCGTCATGGATCCATGCACGTAAAAGATCCCGATAAACAAGTGTATGTGTATTGGTGTACGTTGTATGATACTTATATATATATATATCCTTATCTTTAAAAGCGGTGAGGTACGGCTCCCCCCTCACAGCCCGACACGTGCGATTTACTGTTGCACTGTTCATGCAACAGTGGCTCGAATCCTGGCCGTTCCTTCCCACCGCCGTTCCAAACATGCCCATGCGTCCCCTCCTCCCCTGCCACCTCCCCGGCTTCACTCTCCCTTTCTCCCCCCGTCGCCTCCTCCTCTCACTCCCCCGCGCCGCCGCCGCGCCCTCTGCCTCTACCGCGCCGCCTCCGCCGCCTGCCTCCTCTCGCTCCCCCATGCTGCGTATAGCATACATTATACGAAGTTATACGATAAAAGTGGTGCGTGACATAATTAATTCTCATGTATTCCAGTAATATATATATTCTAGCATTTGGCGCGCACACGTACAACATGGACTGATAGAAGCTACATAGTTGCGGCCCCACGTGTATTTCAAGGGTTGTCCCAGTTAAGAAACCGGAAGCCCATTCCAAACCAACACTGCAGGCCGTTCCCTAGTAGTATCTCCCACTCTTTCCTTCTCTCCCCTGCGCTCACCCTCGCGCGGTGCCCTCGAATGCCCTCTACCAGCTGTTGTCCGTTAGTCCACCGACGTAGTATGCAACGGTCTACCGCCGATTGCTCACTAGCAGGGATTTTTTTTTCGTCGAAATTTCGCGAATTTCGGGATTTTCGCCAGGAGCCGAAATGGGCCCATTTCGGTCAAAAACTTTCAGCCCAGTTTGAATTTAGACGGGCTCAAACCAGCCCAGCCGATGCCTACTTCTTCCCCCATGTCATAGTAACCCTAGCTGATGTCTCCTCTCCCCCAAATTCCTAAAAATGGCGGCGGCTGTTCTGGTTCCCGGTGATGGGGCTCCGCTGTGCCTTCTCCCCGACGCCATGCCTCCTCCCACGGCGCGCCTCTGCCCCAACACCTCCTCCCCAGACGCGCCTCCGCCCCAGCGCCTCTCCCCAGTGCCTCCTCCACCCCGACGGCGGCTCATCCTCGGCGCGACTCGCGAGTCCACCCCGGCGCGCCTCCACTCGCGGGCGGCGGATCAACCCCGGCGCACCTTCTCCCCAGCGGCGGCGACTCCCCCCCGACGCGCCTCCGTCCTAGCGCCTCCTCCCCCGATGCGCCTATGCCCCAGCGCCTCCCTCCAGCGCCTCCTCCACTCCGACGCCTGCTCGATGTTGAATGACATGCTATATGTTGCCATTTGGTGCTAGATTTGGTTCTAGCTGCTTGCGCTGGCTGCATGCGCGGGCGCGGCGCGCGCGGGCTGCATCGCAGGCTGCATGGCGAATGCAAAACGTCGCGCGTCGGGCCGTGAGATAATTAACTCACCGCGCGTTTAATTAGGGAAATAAAACCATTCCTTGGTCTCTGCGTTGCTATCAGTTACGCCTTGTATTCTAGGATGGAGGGAGTAGCATGCAACGGTCTACCGCCGATTGCTCACTAGTCCATCGCCAAAGTCAACGCGCGTACCCTCTCCTGGCAGGACGCCAACGTCAAAAAGCCTAAACCTAGCTGGCCAGTGCGCCCTGTTCACACCACCCGTGTGCTCCCAGCCCACCCTGTTGCCACCAAACCTCGTGTCCTGATGGCCCCTTCATCGTCTCTAAAGTCGAGCTAAAGCCTCCCCTGTTCCTTACCGCTAATTATCCCAATTTCGCTGCCACACGCAATTTCCCCTGCTAGGTGAGTTTCTCCTCAATTTTGGTAACTTCTTAGCATGTTTGAACGGTCAGTTTTGCAGGAGAATCATCGGAGACATAGGACGTCGTATCCCCTGTTTTGGGCACCGCGCTTGTCTCCGTCAACGGTCAACTCCAAGCTGCCTCAATCCTTGCCCACGCACGAGGAACAGATGAGGTGCCCCCTGATGCTTCCCCACCCTATAGAGCTTTAGAAGCATGGTTATAGTATAAATTCCGAGTTTTCTGGTAAACGGTTTAGCCGTCATGAGCCACACCGTCATGTCTGTGTGTCCCAAGTCTTGGTAAGGTACATGACTAGATGCACGATATAGTATCGCTGTACCGAGCACTGGCAGGCCGTCGGCCGAGCACCAGTAACTGTTGTGAGGTCTAGAGGAAGACGATGACTTGGTGTCGTTGGATATGTGCGAAGAACAGTGCAGCCTTCGATCCCTAACAGGTGGATATCACTTGCCAGTTAGGAAGCCACATAGATTTTTCCCTCGCTGACCAGTGGGACCGTGACCCACCCGTCGGATTAAGTCGAGGCGCTGCTAGGAGTTGCGTCTAGTGTCCTCTATGGTTACGCCTTCGACGTTGTTACCGGTCCGAACCCTAATAGAATAATTTGCAAGCGTACTGATATCGATGTAGCTTTCACCCGTGTGTATTCCAAGGTATAGAATCCACGAGGAAAGAGAAATGGACCGGTCAAGAATCTATGTCGTTTCGATGGGTGGGATATGATGAAAGTGATAAGAGGGTTTAGAGGATCTTCTCTCGGGTTCATGTTAACCTTAGGTTATGTCCTTTCAAGCTAATTTGAATGGCTGAACAGCTGAATGGCTCAAATGACTATATTTCGATACCTTCTCGAGGTAGTCTCGAAATTTATATCCATTTTGTTTGGCTTGCTTTTTAAAGCGTTAGGATCTAGCTTCCAAACAGTGAAGAAACAAAATCGAAAACCCAAATTAGATGTCTTTTCAAAACATATATATGTTGTTAAGCTGTTGAGCCGTTAAGCTCTTAAATTAAAAAGAACAAAGCCTAGTCATGTTCTTTTGAGCTGACCTAAACAGCTGAACAGTTGAACGATTGAAATGATTGAATTTTGAGAGTTTCTCGAGGTAGTCTCGAGATTCGGATTCATTTTGTTTGACTTGCTTTTTAAAGTGTCAGGACTGGCTTGTAAAACAGAGAAAAAACACTCAAAAAACCAAAAACATATGTATTTTCAAAACATAGATAAATCGTTATGGTTTTAAATTGTTAAGCTGGTAAGCTAAAAAGAACAGAGCATAAGTCTATCCGAAGATGAGGATGGCGGTACGCGCTATCACTTAAGAATTCCAGCTGATTATGATCATCTCCGAGAGGCTCTACGGAGCCACCCGAACGTTAGTGAATTCCTAATGATAGACAAGGCTATCACCACCTTCCAAGGTAATCTATAGTGTAGATACAACGTCTATGCTACAACCCACAACTTTTACCAGTGCACTCATGGCCAAGGATAAGGGTTACAAGATTCCCAAGGATGATCAAGGGGTGCTGTGGTTAGGGAAGCGGATATTCGTTCCACAAGATCCGACTCTCAAAGATCTTATTTTGTCTGAGTCGCACAGTTCTCCTTACACCCTACATCCGGGAAGCACCAAAATGTACCAAGACATGAAACTGAGGTTCTGGTGGCCTAGAATGAAACGGGACATTGCGTAATATGTGGCGCAATGCCACGTATGCCAACAAGTCAAGGCTGAACATCAGCGACCAGCTGGACTGCTCCAACCTCTTAATATATCGGAATGGAAATAGGAAGAGATTACCATGTATTTCATACTTGGACTCCCCAAGACCAATGCTGGATATGATTCCATTTGGATGGTACTGGATTGATTGGCTAAGGTCACCCATTTCATACCGGTAAAAACGACCTACAAGGGAGAAAAGCTGGCTGAGCTATATATGGCTAGGATAGTGAGTCTACACAGAATTCCTATGCGAATTGTGTCGGACCGAGAGGCACAATTCACTTCTCAATTTTGGGAAAATCTGCACTGTGCCTTAGAGACCAACCTGTCCTATAGCACCACTTTCCACCCCCAAACTGATGGACAAACCGAACGAGTAAACCAAATTTTGGAAGATATGCTAAGAGTCTGTGCACTGGAGTTCTCCGCGGACTAGGAAAAGCGGTTGCCCTACGCGGAATTTGCTTATAACAACAACTTCCAGTCCAGTCTGAGGAAGTCTGTAAGAGCAAGCTCCCGAGGGGCTTATTTGATTTTTGTAATTGATGGCAACTGGGTTGTAGAGATGAATCACGTCAAGATTAAGGACATTTGTTTCATAGTTCCTTTGATTTCTTGCGTGTGTGTAGTCTAGGGTCATCATGCCTGCGGATCGTCGAATCTCTGGCTGCAGGGTCCCACAGAGCACATCTCCGGTCTCTTATTCTCATTCGTCTTCGAGAGAGTTCGGGATAGGTCCAGAGGATTCCAAGGGGTAGCCACGTGTCCGAGGTTTTGTAGCCACTAAGCCATCCAAAAACCGAAACACTTTGTGGGTGCAAAACTTCCCGCCTAAGCCTACGAACCTTCCCGCCCGTTTGAGCTTAAGTTTTGATGCCAAATATTTCAAAATCCTCAAAAATATATTTATTCGGGCAATGCTACAGTATCAGAGGGTTTTGTGGGTAGCAGGCCGAGCTGGGGCAACTGGGCCCGGACAGTCCGGCCCAAGTGGCCAGGTTCGGCCTCCGTGGCATATCTGTAATATTTTGCATTTTTGAGAGCATTTCCATGCTCGGATTGAAAACATAAAAACATGAAAGTTGTAGAGAATTTCAAGGTGCATCTTTTTCGTGTTGACAACTTTTTTATTTGAGCAACAGAAAAAATCATATAAATTCGGGAAGCTCTCAGCACCATGGGGACCTGGGAAGCTGCTGAAACGATGCCTTCGGCCGGACTGTCCGGCCCAAGTGTTAGTTTTCCCAGGTTTGCAAGTTTAAATTCCAGCGAGCGCATGCCTTCGGCGGGACTGTCCGGCCTGGGAGTCCGGACTGTCCGGACCATGTTGTGTCTCCTCTGTCTCGAATTGCATTTTCTACAGGGAGCGCTTGCCTTTGTCTGGACTGTCAGGGAGTTGTCCGGGGTTTGTCCGGCCTAGGGCTTAAGTTTGGATCTGAGATCTATTTCCTAGGTTTTCGAAGTGGGGGAGTATATAAGGGGATTCCTGGTCGTGGGAGAGGATTGAGAGGCTAATTTGCAATCCTAGCCACCTTTCCTCAAGTGAGGGAGCTCCTCCCATGGTTCCCCCTCCACCTAGGGTTCAATGTTCTTGAGAGATTGAGTGGGAGAAGGAGTGGGGAAGAAGAAGAGAGCACTCCCTAGTCTCCTCCTCGTCATCTCCAAGGTTTGTACCCTCTCCCATGGTTGTCTTGCCATCCTCCATGGTGGGATGAGGGTTGAGTGAGTTGTGGTGTCTCCGGTTTTGTGCTCTTGGGATTCTTGCTACCGGGAGACGTCGTCATCGCCAAGCTCCATCAACCGTACCACAAGCAAACCCTTCTTCGTGAAGGTCACCGTGCTTCCCACGGTGCTTCCTCTCCGTCCGTCGGGGTGTGCAAAGCCCGTCGTCGTGTCGGCGGCCACCTTGCTTCCCAAGGTGCTCTTCTCCGTGCGTCGGAGATGTGCTAAATCCTCGGTGTGCTCGAGGTCGGCTTCGCTTGTGAAGTCGGTGTTTCGGGTCCTTCGCGTGTGAAGGGTGCCGATTCGTGTGAAGGTTTGGAGCTCGCCTACCATGTGTTGGTGAAGAGCTACCATCGAGTGGATTGAGGGCTAGGGACGAGAGAGTCCCGACTTCTCTGTGTGAGAAGTTTCCTCAACGGAGACGTAGGTGTTCATGTGTTGAGCACCGAACTTCGGTAAACAACTCGGTTTGCGCCTCTCTGTCTTATTTACTTAACCGCATCTTGATATCCACTGCCTGTGAGTGCCTTCGTGCCTCCTACACTTGTGCATCGATTGCTTCCGCCAACTAGACTTGTGTAGGAATCCACGCGCTAGCTGTGTGCCTTAACTTGCTTAAGTGACTAAGTGCAACAAAAGTAAAAATTGAAATAGTCCGATTCACCCCCCCTCTCGGCCTTAGGTTCCTTCGCTGCGTGGGCCTTGGTCCCAGGCTACTCCAGCGACCGGATCGATGCCTTGAAGGGCGCGATCAGCTGGCTGGAAAGCCAAGAGTCAAAGCACGGCGCCACGAAGGGCGGAGCCGAAGCGACGGCTCCGCTAGCAGCAGGGAGAGATCCCTTGCGCCGGGGAGCAAGGAGGAGAACGCGAGCGGGGGGCTCAAACCACCATGCCCGTCACCCCACCGGCGTCCCCAGCCAAAGAGGCGTCGGCACTGCCCGAAGGCGAACGGGCAGAGGAACAAGGAGAAGGGCAGGAGCGCGAGGGCGATAGCTCGCCCGCCGCGACTGCCCCAATGCGGGCGCGTGCCCGCACGGGAAGGACGAGGTGGAAAGGTCATCGCGCAGGCCTTATCCCGCACGAGCGAGGCTTAGTGACCCACGGTCTCGAAGATCGTCTACGCCGGAGTCTGAAGCGGCGGCTCGGAAAGGTAACTCGCGAAACCGAAACTCTGTCTGCTCGAGCTATTACTCAAGGCTCAATTTGGTCTTCTCTCTTTCAGTTCGTGGAGGGCACCATGGAGGACCTTGTGGAGGGCGTCACTGCGGAACCCAACGCCATTATCGCGGGCTTCCAGGAGCACCTCCGAACAAGCGGACTCGCGGGGGAGCCCTCTACATCAGCCAAGAGCAGGAGCAGGCTGAAGGCAAAGGTGAAGAAGCTCCAGGCCCAACTAGCCGAGGAGAGGCAATCATCTCAGTAGCTCCCGCAAAGAGAGGCTGAGGCACTTCGCGAGCAGGCCGCGAGAGGGCGCGCCGTGGAAGAAATGGCCAAGGAGCTGGCCGAGCAGCTCAAGGTGGCCGAGAAGCGCCTTAGTCAGAGGGTAAGTCTGACCGAAGATTTGCGAGCTCTGACCGAGGAGGTCAAAGCCCTCCGGGCAGAGGCCAAGCGCAGCCAAGCCAGCGAGCAGGCCAAGACCGAAGAGGTCGAAGCCGTTCGGGCAGAGGCCGCGGAACAGGCCAAGCGAAGCAAGGAGGAGGTCGAACGCCTCCGAGCCGAAGCTCGGGAAGGAATCAAGGCTCAAGTAGAAAGTGTAGAGCCGAGCCTTAGGTTCCTTCAAAGTCACCTTTCGAGGCCTTTTACGGATGCAAGTGTAGAACTCCGCTCCATTGGTCTGAAACGGGAGAAAGCCATGTTTTTGGCTCGAAAACCCTGAAGGACGCTGAAGATAAGGTCCGAATTACAAGGGAAAGGTTGTTGGCCACCCAAGCAAGACAGAAAAGCTATGCGGACAACCGTCGTAGAGACCCTTTCCAACTGGGAGACTCTGTTTACCTCAAGGTAGCGCCATGGAAAGGGAATCAAAGGTTCCATCAGAAAGGAAAACTGGCACCACACGCTATGTGGGACCGTATCCTATCACTGCAAAAAAGGGTAAGAAGCTTACCATTTGGACCTGCCGATAGAATTGGGCGACATCCACAACGTCTTCCATGTTTCTCAGCTCAAGAAATGTCTTCGAGTCCCAGAGAGTGAGTTAGTTGAGCTTCCGGAGCAAACCGTAGACAGAAATCTCACTTATGACATACGGCTGGTTCAGATCGTGGACACTATGGTGAAGTAGATGAGGAACAAGGTCATCAAGATGTGCAAAGTCCAGTGGAGCAATCAAACCGGCAACCATCCTACCCGGGAAATCGAGGAGCTGCTTCGGCAAAAGTACCCCTATTTGTTCACCGACTAGGTACGCAATCTCAAGGTCAAGATTTTCTTTTTGGGGGGAGGGATTTGTAACATCCCAATTTGGGAATTAATGCAAAATTTTCCTAAATTTCAAAATTCATTTGAATTTGAACTCAAACTGTCACATGGGCCCTACAGCCAGCCGCTCTCTCTCCTTCCTTTCTCTCTCTCTTCCTTTCTCACTGCCGGTGGCCCTGCCCCGGCTTTGCAACCATCCTGCTCTGCTTTTCCCTGCACTGGTCCACGCTGCGCGCCGCTCGTGCCATCATGCGCCACGCCGCGCCGTCCCATTGTCATGCCGCGTCGCGACGTTCCGCTCTGCCCCGTGCCGCACCGTCCCGTCGCCGCGCCGCTCGCCTCCCTGCGTCGTCGCGTGTGTCTTCAGGTCCGCAGCTCATCCCGCGCCTACAAAAGAAAGGAGCTCCCCCGCTGGCGCCGATTCCTTGAGCCACATTTCAATTCCTTCCGTCCCGAGCTGTTAGGCAGTGCCCTAACCCTTTCGCCTCGATCAATTTCGGCAGTGGCACTCGGAGCTGTAGTGGTGCTGCGACTCTGTCTCGGCCGCCGCCGAGCCCTCCACCGCCAGCCGTCTCTGTCCTTCCGTGCGCTTGTATTTGAGGCCGGTAAGCATCTACATCTCCCCTGCATGATCCCCTTCTATTTCATTGGCATGTAGATCCCTAGTTGGCGATTTTGTCACCGACGAACCTCCGGTTTGGCCGCCGCCGTCGCGCCTCCGCGTCCGGCCACCACCGACCTCAACGAGGGTGTCGTTAGGATCATAGGGCGCTGTAGAAACGAGGGCGTGCACGCTCACGGTCGTAGCACCGCCGTAGCGTCACAGCGTCGTTTGCCGTCGCCGCCGAGCCACGTCGCCAAGCGAGAGGAATACAACGACCCCGTACCGTTTGATCCGAGCAAAGATGCGTGCTCGGAGGTATACGTTAGGTCACTAATGGGTGGGACCCATATACCGGTTTGAACCGTCGCGCACTTGCGTTAACCAACCGGGCCAGTGTCGCTGACGGTGGGCCCATGGCCACCTGTCTGGTTTAGTGGAGATGTCCACAGCCGTGGGCGCCTTCTCCTTGTCGTGGCGTCTTTTCAAAAACCGTTTTCGACGTTGCCTTCCCAGCCGGCGCAGGCGGGTGTGCGCGTGGGCCTTGGGCCGCATTTCGTCACAGGGCCGTTCGTCAGTTGGTTCGGCCAGTTGGATTTTAATCCCTTTATCCAGCAATTTTGCCATTTAAATAAACACCGAAATAGCTTTCAAATTATTAAAAATAGCTAGAGACTCCCAAAAATTTTAGAAAACTTTAGATAAATAGTAGATACCATTTATGGTTTTTTAAAGTATAAAATAAACCACTGTAATTAGGGATTTGCACTGGTCAATAAAATTGATTAGAAATTCCAATAGGAAATAGGCTAAACTAGGATTTGGGTGATTGTAAATTATAAATATGATATCTGACCTTATAAAACCCTAGGAAAATAAAATAGGCTTGGAAATGCCAAAATAGATACAAAACACTATAAAATTGCAATGATTGTCCAAGATAATTACTATAGGTTTTATTTGATAAAAACCAACAAATAATTAGTGAATCACTTAATTGCTGGATTAAGAGTTAATCCTAGAAAATGCATTTTTGTACTCTATGATTTAGGGTTAAACCCTAACTATAGGAAAATCATAGAAACTACTAACTCCGACAATCTTAACATCGTACTTAGGTCATAATTTGATGTGCCGTCATCATAAGTCACTTTAAAACCCTAATCACCCAATTACAACCGCATCGTACAAAATCGTATTTTGGGGTATAGTAAAATATTATCCAAGGATAATATTATCTATTAATGCACTCTGTCATGCTTGGCATTTCATAGGAAGGCTAGTATCGTTACCCGATCTCATAATATAGTGTCAAGGACAAAACCTAGGTGGTGCCTGCATCATGATTTCTGTTTGCATTAGTTAGTAATGATTGGTTTGAATGTATGATTAGACGTAGGCAATCCCGAAGGAAGGTTTGGAGATGCCTAGGAAGAACACCTACCTGAGCAAGGCGAGTTAACACTTACTCTTTAGATGTTGTCCGTATTAGAGTGAGATTGCGACTTTCTCTAGTGCGGATTAACATCGCTAATATCATGTTCATTACCTAGTTTTCTGTTAACTATTTTGTTTATTATTTAAAGGGAACGTATACAGTGCAAATGCCCATTCAGTGCTAACATGCTAATAACAGATCTGGGCCATCAGATCCATCAGGAGCGGCTCAGATCTGGAGAGGTGGAAGTCACTTTTCCCACTTAAACACCTTCATGAAAAACCCCCTGAATTTCTAAATGGAAAGGGGTTTCCACCTTTTTAGATCTGAGCCACTTCTCGTGGATCTGATGGTCCAGATCTGTTGTTAGCATATTAACATCTAATGAACACTTGCACTGGAGATGTTGCCATATTTAAAATGCATGCCTAAGTAATCTGCCTAATTGTTAATCATGTAATATTTATACATGCCTGCCCTTGATCTGTTTAACCTTAATGACTGCCTTGATTTTCATTACTCTTTTTAGCCTATGATTAGTCTGGTAATCACTTTAACCCTACCTAATGGGTAAAACTCCCGTAGACTGGCTTAGATTTAAATAAATCTTCCAGCAAATTGCCATGAAACGGTAAACCGACATTCACCGGTCATTCATCCTCTTCATGCAAATATGACGTGACATATGACAGTTAGGGCTATTAGTTGCATGATGGGTTGATTGTGTTCGAGGGTAAGGTTGTGGGAGGTCGGTCTAGTTTGGTTGGCCAATTGGTATAATCCAATAGTGGAATGGTCGATGATCGTGGAAGTAGAGATTTATTGGTAGGTTGCCTGTAGAGGACATCTTGATGGATGATTGAGGCATAGGGTGCCTGGTGCTGGGTTTAGCTAGGGCCTATCCATGAGGAGCGTGGAGTAACACGCGTAGCGGGGAGATCGCTGTCATTTGAGGGATGCTTCCAACACAAAAGTGGCCATCGCGCAGAGTACGAGTCTTAGATCGCCAGCTGTGAGCACTCTGTGGACGCCCTCTCGGACCATTTTCGATAGGGACCGGCATGGGTCATCACCGAGGGTGATAAAGGCCACACATCCCCAGGGTGACGGTCGGCTAGTGAAGGCTGGCAACCCCTAGGCCGAGGCGGGCATGCCATGGCATGTGTGGTCCACAACAGGATTGCCAAATCCTGGAAAGATGGCAGAACTAGGAAATGTTGGGGGTAACCGAAAGAAAGTTGGTGTAATCGGTTAAGCTGGTTTATGATTTTGGTCAAGAGTTGGTCGATTGTGGGTTGGTTGGTAGGGTTGGTTGATCAGTTGGGTTTGGGTGCGTTATTAAGATGGAAATTCTCAGATATATATATATAAATAAGATCAATTCTAGTAGATGCTAGATATGATGATTTCAAAATCTCTTAAACCTGGTTTTACGCAAATAAAATAAACCATCTCCTCCAAATAAATCCTTATAAACACTAATTACATTAAGGGAAGTGTTAACTAACCAACGTTCGGATCACACTGACCTCGCCTTCTTACTTTCTTTAGTCGAAGGAATCGAGGATGACCCTTATGAGTGCCGTGAAGAAGACAGACAGGACTATACGGTGGACCTGAAGAGTCTTAGGGGCCGCTCCGGTTGTTGGTAGGACACTAGCCGATAGGGATTATTTTGGGTACATATTTTGGTGATTGCTGCAACTCTGAACATTGTTTGGTATATTAAGGATTGTATTGTCTGCCTTACTAAAGCTGCCTATGGGCGTAACAATTTATGTAATATTTAGGGATTCTGTAAAATCGATGTATCCTTGTATCGGCTATGTTATCTTCCGCACTAGTGTACCGATCCAAGAGCTGGTGCATAGGATTGTCGACCCTGAAGGTAAGTAAAAATTGAGGGCTGACACTAATGGACATCATATTTATTAGCTTTTTTCTTTTCAAAGTGTCAAGTTTATCAAAACTTTCAATATGGCCTTAGATTTGTGCGTCTTTGAAAATAGAAACTTATCCCGTTCATAACTTTACATTTGATCTAATATCCGTAATTATTGCTTATTTGTGCAAATTTTACAGCTGGAATAGATGTTTCGAGAAAGTCACTCAATTGGAGAGATAATATGCTTACTCCACCATATACTGCCTCACATAGGTGGAGAATCCACAAACTAAACACCACTGCCGGCTGACAAATGGAAATTATGAGGGAAAACGAGAATCTTATCTCATATCAATTCATACATCTCTGGCCTATAAATAACATATCGCCAGCTCTCCTGAGTCCTGACTCAAGCTCCAAGGCAAAATTAGGCTCTAAAAGATTAGATCATATCTAGGGTTTCCCTCCCAATCATCTTGCTGTCGCACCATGAAGCTTAGTTCTCTGTTCTTCCTTTGCATGATCATGGTTAACGTTTGCATCGTCACTTCTCGTAGGGAGACCGAAGGTAACTTGCTACATGATGTCGCGACAACAGCGGCGGAGGGATCGTCGATTGACAACCACCATGCAATACCGAGGCCGGAGTACGACAGCTGGAGTAGCCCACGTAACGGCCATGACATTGGTAACGAAGAAGTTAAGCCTTGAGGAGCCTAATATGTCCCTTGTTCGTAGCAAGATTGCATGCTAGGGTACGCATATGTATACAGATGTATGGTTGGACTTGGGCTATGTCATTGCATGTTGTGCACTTGTGCTATTTATATCATACTTAAACAGCATATTGTATACAAATGTTTGTTAAATATAGAATAAAAATGGCATGTGCATGGATATATAAATGTATAATGATTCTAGATCTTTCCTCCGATGAATGTGTGATTTGTCGGTTCTTGCTGATGGTTAAATCATACGCTTATGTTTATTCGGCCGGCCTACACGGAGCGTAGATTAAACGTGAACATAAGAACAATTTATCGTCAATATAAATCATATATCAAGATGAAACAGATACGACATTTTTGCAAGCGTACATGTTATCGATCACAAGCATCAGATATTTGGTCACATATAAATTAAATGAAACAATCTAATCGATAAATGCTTAATGTATGGTGATGTCTCTGTACTTAATCCCGTTGTATTCTTTTACAAGGAACATTATGTTTCAAACAATAATATATGTGTTGGCCGGCCGTGCAACATACGCGTAGAATCACGTGTAATTAACAAAAATATAGCTAATCACGAAAAGTAATAATTTGTATCGTGTTTTAGTAACAATGTAAGAAATAGTGTATATAAATTGCGAACTAGCTATGGTGTAGCCAGCTATTTTTAGCATAATAGTTGAGGTCACCACTTCATGGAGAGTAGATAGAAAATGTAAAGCAATTTTATGGCTAGGTAGATCTCTGCTGTGATCCGATTACACATATAAACAATAAGTTCTATGTATAGAGACTGTCATATATTTAATTGAACTAAAGTTCTTGGGAATATTAATTTATTTAATTCTGTATTCACATTTATTTCACTTTTCAGCACTTTAAATATGAAAACATTCTCAGTCCTGGATGATGTGTTACGGTAAAAGCAGTTCCCTACCAGTATTCACGATATGTTGTTCTATAGCAGTGTACTTCCACGCTAAGTATTAGGCATATGGGCAATGTCCACATTTCTTTCTTGTTTAGCTCATATCGGATATTCAGTTACATACAGTCGGTCGTAAGGTAGAGATATGGAATTTAAGGTTGGTTATTAAATGATCTATGCCTTTATCATATTTATAGTATTTTTAGAATTTTTTGTGAACTTTTGAATATAATCTGGGCATTAATTAAAGATGTTTATATGATGGGAAAATATTCGGTGTAAATTGTAAAAGACTTTTTAGTACACAAGTGCAAACAGTCATTTTTGACCTTTGAATCTCATCTCTATGACCCAGCTAAAACATAAAAACATGGAAACAATCACCATGGTATTGCGCACAAGTGTGTAAATGGGAGAGAAGGGTTTCATCTCAATACATCTGAACTGTCCAAGTTGAATTTAGGAGATCATGGTGAGTTGTTGCATTTGTGCGCCTAAAAGACCTTTGCTGCCTTATATGATATATATATAAATTAAACACACACAACTTAATTTTTTTCGGAGATTACAAAGATACAAAAATTAAGATATTTTGAATAAATGTTTGTAATCTTGATTAGCTGTTTTTTCCTTCTTTTCTACAAAATAGGCAAAAAATACTATTCAAACAACATAAAATTTATTATTATTAAATAAATAAATAATTTATTATTGATATTAACCCTATGAAAACAACAATTGCTTGTAACGAATGTGAGTCGTTTTCATGCGCTACATCCCCCATACTTGTATAACACATAAAGGCAACATCGGAAATAAATCGTCTTTTTGGATGTTTTCATATATTATGGACAAATTATTCATAACAACCTATTTGATTCCCCTAATGACTATTGTGCCAATACTTATGGACAACTGGCATCACCAATTATACATATGGTATAGCTGTAAGTGAATAGGTTAACAAAAAGTCATTATGGATTAGGTTAGGTATTAGTGTACGCAGTATGCATGTTCCAGTAATCAGGTAATTGCAAAAACGTTACTCATTTTTCATTAGTCTAAAATAATGGAAAACCCTGGACAAAAAAGCACGGACCTTTTTCTTTGATAGTGCCATCTTCCTAACTGAACTGACCCACCGTAATGTGTTAGTTATCTGTTTTCAGCAAAATATTAATTCACGAAAATCTTTGCAGCAGATTAATTACTAGAATAATTGATCCGCCAGCAAAATTACTTGTTACCACGCGTCTGCCATATAGAAATTTTATCGAACGATTTATCATTCTAGCTAGATATCGAAGCTCATATATTGTTATATTATATATGTAACCCTTAATGGAAATTATGCCATCAGTAAAAAACCAAGTGGACGCAAATAATTCGCACTTAATTAAAAATTTCTAATATATTAAATCCGTGTGACCATGACATGGTTGTGCCCGATCAAAACGGTCGGGTTAAAGTATAGGCAGCGTTATTGCCCACCAGTAAATAAAATAACAAGTCGTGATGTAAAGCATAAACCACTATCTTAGTGGGAAATACTATCGGTAGTGTGAGATGATTTCTGCATAGTTTAATAATTCTAGTTGAACAAAGATTAGGCTATGTAAGCTGCATAATCATTTAAAATGCGATATTTGACTTATTTATGTTATTGGTCACAGTAAAAGCAAATCCTATCCTATTTTCCAGTCATTCTAATTAAACATGAACGTACTAGTCCCATGGATGGAAACGAAAACCCTTTCCCACACGATGGTTTTTTAATGCTAGTGTATCATGCATTGATGAATGAATATTTTATTTGTAAGGCTGTTTCTATATAAACAGTGCCAGACCAAACAATAGCCTTCAAGACAGTAGATGCCAAATATCGGATTTTACATTGGAGATTCCCAGGTTTGATTCTAGTTCTTGCTCATGCTTTCTTACGAGGATCTTTCATTCTTCTTTTTTTCCACATCAGGTTTTTAACATCCGAATTTAAAGACTCTCACTCTCTCTCTCTCTCTCTCTCTCTCTCTCTTCAGTTAAGTTCATTATATCGCCATGATGGAGCAAGTGAACGCGAAGATTATGGTCTTGGCGATCATGCTCTTCTCCGCCTTCATCACACAAGGAGTGGCGATTAGTGATCGCAGCTCAGGTACGGTGAAGATCAACGGCTACTCCGGCGAGGCCACAAACGTGAAACCTACCCTTGGAGTTGGCGGTGGCACCGCTGTGGACAATCACCATGCAATACCCCGGGATCAGTACAGCAGTCATGGAGGAGACGACGGAGGTAATGGTGGTGAGACCAACAACTAGGTTCATTTCGATCTCTGTCTGTCATGATGTCGGTATGGTTGCTGGCTTGCTGGCTTGTCGTTTGTGTGTAAAAAGATATATTTGTTGAGTCAATTAGAAAGTATTATTGCATCGGGCTATTGAATGAACAGCCCTACTCAACCCAGCAAGCGGTAGCAAGGAAACAGAATATGTACGTTTTTGAGATGTAATTCATATCAACAATACGGAACACCTATCTAAGCTACTATTACACTTGAATAATGTTCGCCATCTTAAATAAAATTTTTCAGCAGAAAATCAGTATCGAATCATGATCATTGTATGTACTCAGATGAATAATTGCTGACAATGTGCAATTCGCTGTTTCATATACATCGGAAGTCAAACACAGAAATATATACAATGGAAACACTAAACCAGAATGGTCATATATACACAGATCACATATGGAAAAAATTTATCACATATTAAATTAGAAGGCGTAGCAGTTCATATTTGCCTGGCCATTAGTCTCCCGATGTTTTTTTCCGTGCGAAAACCCTTTGTATTCGGATGTGCAATACAGCTTGTTCGTCCTATGTTAGATATAATCTTGAATAGATAGTAAGAGTGTAACACCCGAATTTCAGGGGAGAAAAATACGAACAAAATTTAAAAAAAATTCAAACTGCACCCATGCTCTGTCTCTTTCTCCCACCTCCACTCACTCGCCATTACTACTAGGGAACGGTTCTTCTGTCCCGACACATCAATCCCAGTTGTGTCGCCGCGCCGGCCGTGACGTCACCGCCTCCCTGGTCGCGCCGTTGAGGAAGAGGGGAGACCTGAGCCACGCCTTCTTCACCGCTCTCACTGTCGCCGTGCGCAAGCTACATTGTCAGCGCCTCCTCGGACCCCAACCACGCCGCTGCTGAGGTATATATATCCATCGTTATCGCATCCTCATTTCGGTTCCACCGCCACCACCACCGCATCGACCACTGCCACCGCTACCGGCGTAACCGCGAATGCCGATCTGTGTTTGTGTTTTTAGTTTTAAATTTTTGTTCGGGAGATTTAATTAACTTGTCATGTTGGACCAGTGATGAGGACACTAACGTCGCAACCATGTTGGCTCCTCCTAGGTTCAAAATGTGTTGTATGTTTAAGTGTCTATGCCCCATTACTTGTTGTGTGAGAAAAAATCTACTAAAAAATAGCGCAAAAGAAAACAAAAAAAATACGTGGAGAGGATTGACAAGAAACATCGTGACGACGATGACGGCGACGGGAATGGTGGTGAAGTGGAAGGCGGCGATGATGACGATAGTGGCAGCGGTGGGAATGGTGGTAATGAAGAGGGCCAGGGCTAGGGCAACGATGACAAGGCGTAGGGGAAGTCAATTCCCGGAGAGTGTAATCGAGACATCGCACTCTATGTTGTACTTATTAATTTATGTTTTGTGCACATAAGATTTTTTGTTGTCCGAACAATTTATGTATAACTGTACCTGTTGCAGACTTTGTATGTTGATTGACGTATTTTAATTTGTACTATTAAATTATGTCTGAATGTGAACTATTGACTCATGTTTGTACCATTAAATCATAGATTTTTTTCATACATGCCATTATAATGTTTGATTTATTCATTTTTGTCATTACAAAACGGATATTTATATTGATGCCATTATTTTTGCAATAATATACGGAACACCTATGTAAGCTACTATTACACTTGAATAATGTTCGCCATCATAAATAAATTTTTTTTCAGCAGAAAATCAGTACCGAATCATGATCATTGTATGTACTCAGATGAATAATTGCTGACAATGTGCAATTCGCTGTTTCATATACATCGGAAGTCAAACACAGAAATATATACAATGGAAACACTAAACCAGAATGGTCATATATACACAGATCACATATGGAAAAAATTTATCACATATTAAATTAGAAGGCGTAGCAGTTCATATTTGCCTGGACATTAGTCTCCCGATGTTTTTTTTTCCGTGCGAAAACCCTTTGTATTCGGATGTGCAATACAGCTTGTTCGTCCTATGTTAGATATAATCTTGAATACATAGTAAGAGTGTAACACCTGAATTTCCGGGGAGAAAAATATGGACAAAATTTAAAAAAATTTCAAACTGCACCTATGCTCTGTCTCTTTCTCCCGCCTCCACTCACTCGCTATTACTACTAGGGAACGGTTCTTCTGTCCCGACACATCAATCCCAGTTGTGTCGCCGCGCCGGCCGTGACGTCACCGCCTCCCTGGTCGCGCCGTTGAGGAAGAGGGGAGACCTGAGCCACGCCTTCTTCACCGCTCTCATTGTCACCGTGCGCAAGCTGCATTGTCAGCGCCTCCCCGGCCACGCCGCTGCTGAGGTATATATATCCATCGTTATCGCATCCTCATTTCGGTCCCACCGCCACCACCACCGCATCGACCACTGCCACCGCTACCGGCGCAACCGCGAATGCCGATCTGTGTTTGTGTTTTTAGTTTTAAATTTTTGCCGGGAGATTTAACTTGTCATGTTGGACCGGTGACGAGGACACTAACGTGGCAACCATGTTGGCTCCTCCTAGGTTCAAAATGTGTTGTCTGTTTAAGTGTCTATGCCCCATTACCTGTTGTGTGAGAAAAAATCTACTCAAAAATAGCGCAAAAGAAATCAAAAAAAATACGTGGAGAGGATTGACAAGAAACATCGTGACGACGATGGCGGCGACGGGAATGGTGGTGAAGTGGAAGGCGGCGATGATGACGATAGTGGCAGCGGTGGGAATGGTGGTAATGAAGAGGGCCAGGGCTAGGGCAACGATGACAAGGCGTAGGGGAAGTCAATTCCCGGAGAGTGTAATCGAGACATCGCACTCTATGTTGTACTTATTAATTTATGTTTTGTGCACATAAGATTTTTTGTTGTCCGAACAATTTATGTATAACTGTACCTGTTGCAGACTTTGTATGTTGATTGACGTATTTTAATTTGTACTATTAAATTATGTCTGAATGTAAACTATTGACTCATGTTTGTACCATTAAATCATAGATTTTTTTTTCATACATGCCATTATAATGTTTGATTTATTCAGTTTTGTCATTACAAAACGGATATTTATATTGATGCCATTATTTTTACAATAATCTATCATGAATGCCATTATCAACAGTTTTTGGGATTTTTCAGCTTATACCTGATACAAATATGAGTGAAATACAGGGAAATACGCATCTGACGAGTGGACCACACATATCATCCCCTCACCTTCTCCTTTCTCATTCCTCCCACATGCCAACCTCTCCCCCCACTCCAGCGAACGGACGATGGCGAGCAGCACAGTGAGCAGGACGAGTTGCACGACCTACGTGGTGGTGGTGACAGCGGCGAGCTGCGCGGTGGCTCGACAGCATGACGGCGGTAGTGAGTGGCGCAGCGGAGGCGGCGAGCGACGGCTGGGCTGGAGAGCGGTGCGGCTGCATGGCGAGCGGCGGCGGGGGCACGACGGCGGGGGCAGCGAGCGGCGGTGGTCGCCACGAGCAGCAAGGCGACGAGCGGCACAGTGGCGTTGAGGAGCATCGGCAGCGACATGATGGCGAGCGGCATGGCAGCGGCGGCGGTGGCGTGCGGCTCGTTGGAGTTGGTGGTGATTAGAGAGGAGAAGAAGAAAGAGGAAGAAGATGTTTAGCTTATGACATGTGGGTCCCACCGTCAAATGGTATTTCGTATATGCTGAAAAATTCAAAAAGTCCTAAGAATGGCTTGGGTGAAATTAGGTTGCAAAAAGATTGGCATCTATAATAATATTCACTTTGTAATGGCAAAACCGAATTAATGCCACTTTATAATGGCACACATGAAAAAGTCCTTAAATTAATTTTCCTATATAGAATGTAGATAAAAGGATGTCTAAGTGAGGGAATTCACGAATATGACTTTCTTGACCCAACAGTCACTAATAAGAAATAGCTAGAAACCACCCAAAAGAGACAGAGAGCAACATATACGAATGACTAATGGGACAACAATACAAGAGGCATATTTTTCTAGCCTACAAATTTGAGTACGCGTTTTCGTACCCCCTTATTTTAATTCTTATTCTTAACACAGTGTTAACTAAATAGTAACTTTGTTGTCATATATATGTGCAGCTTTCACTAGGCCCTTTTTATTATTGATCCAGATCAAAGCAAGATCACGATAATGGACTCAAAAAGGGATCCTGTTGAAAAGTACAAAGACTTTCTCGCCATGCTCAACTGATGCATTCCTCTTCCGGTCATTATTTTACTATTATGTTTCTCCATTTTAAACAATCTCTATTCTATATAACTTGTAATCACATGTATAGTGCCTTCACAATGTTTCACAAGAAAACCGCGAGAACATTCAAGACGCGTTTTGAGTTGTACCTCGCTAAATTTGTATGTATATCATATTATAATTTATTTTTTAGTTAACCTAGTTTCTATGCATCTATTTCAAAATATGAACTCTTCCACCACAGGTTTTGCATCGGCCACATGGAAACAATTTATGCGGGTACTATGTATGTGAGATGATGCACAACTTCATCAAGGGCACTGCTGAGTACACAAGAAAAAATGTACCATTTGGGGTGAGTTATATATATAATTTCTACCTTAATGATGCCTAGCTTGCTACTTCGACATTTTTTTATAGTTTGAAAGATTAATGAGTTAATTCCCTATTTAATGATTGATTACCCTAAAATTGGCAACAAAAAAAAGGTTTGGCAAAAGGTTCGGAACTCTCGCCGGCGCATCTCAAAGCAATTCAAGGGCAACTCGCCAGCTTCATTTTTGATGAGGTTATAAATCCGATGGGCGAGCATCACCACCCTTTTGTTAATAAGATTCTGAAGCCTTTGAAAAATACCAGGCAACCGTCGTGGATCCATGCACATAAACGATCCCGATAAACAAGTGTATGTGTATTGTTGTACATTGTGTGATACTTATGTATTTGTTGAAATTTAAAGTTTATTTAATGTTCAATCTAGTTTTAGATATCAACTAGTTGTGCATGATTAATTGTGTTACAAGTGTTTAAGTTAATTGTCACATATCAAATAAAAAATAAGCATAACATACAAGGGTCAAAATTATATACTAATTTCATTGCAAAAACAATACGTTGTATACACCTCAGTCCGTGTTGGAGCCACCAACTGGGACCAATAGACTCCTCAGAGGTGCCCTCGGGCATCGCCACGTGTATTTGGTGCGCACACCTCAGTCCTGGTTGGTCTATATAACCTGGACTGATAGAAGCTACATATTGCGGCACCACATGTATTTAGGACCGACCTTATCGAGGAGACATTTATTCCCAGTTCCTGTAACCTAAACTAATACCTTGCAGGCATCAGTCTCCAAGGGCTGTCCTAGTTCAGGAACCGGGACTGAAGCCCATTCCAAACCAGGACTGCAGGCTCATTCCCTAGTAGTGTCTCCCACTCTTTCCTTCTCTCCCCTACACTCACCGTCACGTGGTTCCCTCCCAATTACTCCATGCTAATGACATCTTTAAGCTCAAAGCCATAAAGTAATTGTGTGGGTGTCAGGCTGTCAGCATACACTAGTACAGAAATAGTAATATAAGACGCACATTTTGAGACGGTTTTGACTTATCAAACCCGAAAGTGTCTTTTATTGCACGCGGGTCAGGAATTAGAGACGGTTTAGCTATAACCGTCTTATATGTTAGTTGCTTTAGAAGCGGTTTCATTCTAACCGTCTTATATGTCAGTTGCATTAGATACATTTCGTTGTTACAAACGTCTCATAACACAGGTCCTTCCTGTCATGATGCGTGGTGTGCTCAAGGACAAAAAAGTCCTATTATTAGATTATGTTATTTCTTTCATGGAATAAATTCCAAGGTGCTCGATATGGATACACTCAAAAAATTGCAAAGAGAATTGGTTTTGACATTGTGTCAGCTTGAGATGTATTTTCCTCTTTCGTTCTTTGACATCATGGTGCACTTGACAGTACATCTCATTGAAAAGGTTAAGATATGTGGACCTGCTTTCCAACGTTAAATGTATCCTATAGAAAGATATATGGGCGTATTGAAACATTTTGTTAGGAATATGTCAAAGCCCGAGGGAAGCATCGCTCAAGGTTATGCGTCCGAGGAGGTCGTTGAGTTTTGTGTGCATTACATGGATGAAATTGCACCAGTTGGCCTGTCAAAGTCACACCACGAGGGAAGATTGAAGGGGCAAGGTGGAATTGGTTCGAGCTCAGAGACTCCAGATCTAGAGTTACTTCGTAAAGCGCATTTTATGGTCCTACAAGCTGCACAAGATGTTTCAAAGTTCTTAAACATAAAAAACGTCTACGAAGGAGAAACCCCAATATGTTAGATGCAGAAATCATGAAGGTGCATAACAAAGAGTTTTGTGATTGGTTTCAAAAGAGGTGTGAAAAGAAGCCTCCGAAGATTGACATCATGAGACGGCTGGCACATGGGCCGTTGCCTGCTGTAGCAACATGGCAAAGTTATGATATAAATGGGTACACATTTTACACAAGTCAACAAGATGATAAAAGCACCATGCAAAACAGTGGAGTGAGCAACGAGGCGATAACCGAGGTGTTCGATTGCACTGGACAGTTGTGAACGTCAAGGAAGGATGTGTTCTATGGACATGTTGAAGAAATTTGGGAGCTAGACTACACTCTTTTCAAGCAAACTGTTTTTAGGTGCAAGTGGTTCAACTCAAATGGTGTCATTATAGATCCAAAATATGGGGTAACAACCATAGATTTTAGAAGACTTGCGTACAAGGATGAGCCATTTATTATTGCAAAGCATGCAAATCAAGTCTTCTACATCGATGATCCCGCCAAAAAGCATCATCGAGTCGTCCTTCAAGGTAAAAGAAGGATTGTTGGCGTTGAAAATGTAATAGATGAAGAGGATTATAATATTTTTGGTGACATGACTCCACCGGAAGATGTGCTATTGGCCGATGAACGTGAATACACAAGGGATAATGAATAAGGTAGCATATCATTGTTTATGTTTTTATTTACTAGTCAAGTGCACTTACTCAGCTATAAATGCAGAAGCATAATGTTAACTCTCAGTAAAAAATCCAGTAAAACAATATTGTACAAAAAAAATGCTGGATTTTTTCTTTCCCCACCATTATTTCCCCAAAACAAAAACCCTTGTGGGTTTTTTCTTGCACCACTCCCCCCACCCTCCTAAAAAAAATAATGGTGCATTGAGCTGCACAGCAATGGCCAGGCCGCCGCCGCCCCCATCGGCTCCTAACCAGGTTAGCCTCCCCCAATGCCCAGTGCCTCCCCGCCGCCCCCATCGCCCAGGCCGCCCCACGCCGCCCCCATGGCCCAGGCCGCCGCCGCGCGCCGCTCAGGCCACCGCGTGCTGCCCCCATGGCCTAGGCCGCCGCCACGCGCCGCCCTCACCGCCTGGGCCGCCGCCGCGCGCCACTCAGGCCGCCACGTGCCACCCCCATGGCCTAGGCCGCCGCGCGCGCCGCCCCCATCGCCCAGGACGCTGCCTGTTGCATGCCGCCTGCAGCTACAGCTGCCCCTCCGTCCCTCTCTCTCTCCCCCTCTCCCTCTCCCAATCTCTCTCCCTCTCCCTCTAGTGATTTTTCCATCGTGCTTCATTTGATCGTACAGCCTTTTAGTTATGTTTGCTTTGTAGACGGCCAGTTCTTTTAGCTATTTTCCTAATGGAATGTTTGATTTGCAGATGGCCAGCTCTTCATCTAGCTCGTCCTCAAGTTCTCAGAGCTTAACTTCCGGAGGTTCGGAGTCAGAGGGAGCTTCTTCTTCATCTGGCACCAACATAACCCAACCTAAAGCGAAGCAAGGCACAAGCGCTTGCAAGAAGCTCGCCAGAGGAGGTCCTAGAAAGCTTACATTTGACAAAAATGGGGTACCTCAGTCCCCTCTAAAACATGTTAGCAAATTTTCTAGCTTCTGTGGTCATCTAGCACGCATTCGCGTGGACATTAGAATTAAAGACTGGCGAAAGGTGTCTAAAGAAACGAAGAATGGCTTGTGGGAGGATGTGTGTGCAAAGTTTATCATGCCTAAGGATGCTAACTCATTGCGTAATGTTAGGAGGGTTACCTTAAAATCTATTGGTAAGAAAAATAAATTCTTCCTTGCTCCTTACATACCAGGCTATATAACTTATACATTTATCATCTAGCATTTCTAATATATGTTAATGCAGGCCATGCTTGGAGGGATTTTAAGTGGAAGCTCAACAAAAATTATGTTAAAAAAGATAAAACACCTTTTGAAGACTACCGACTCTTGAATAGGAATCATTGGTCGGAGTTTGTCAAGTGGGTCACCTCGGACGAGTATGTTCGTATGGGGGAGAAGGCAAAGGCAAGCCAACATTTGAACAAAGTTACACAAGGAAGAAATTTTTAAACCAGTACATTCCAGCATTGCTTAGAAGCTATATATCATGCAGTTAACATTACAACTTTTTATGTACATTGACATAGCAAAGTATTTTTGTTGATGTTTGCTACCATCACGAGTTGTAAATTTGTAATGTTTCTATTGCCCTTGCAACAATCATAGTGTGGAGGAAGGAAAAGAAAACATGTGCTAGAACAAAAATGTTGATCAGCTAATCAAATACATGCTTAAATTTGAAATACTGTAATCATCCATCTATGTTAGTACATGGATGTAATTAAACTCAATTGACTGTTATTGAAATTTTTTGCTTTCTAATAAAATCTGGATGGAGGCCTTTTTGTTTAAATTTTCTTCCATTGAAATAGTTTCATTTTATCCATGCAATGATGATATAATAATGGTTTTGAAGTCTGGACCATTTCTTTTGATTATATGTACATGAAAGATTTGATGATATGCAATGTGTATATATTTATATGTCTGCTTTTCTGAAATTATTTTTTATTAAACTTGCAGCCATGTCAACATTGCTCAAGAATACAATTTGAAAACATGTGGCCATTCCAAAGGTTGTTGGGCTGGATGGATGGATGATCTTGCTATCACAAAGAAAAATCATGTTGTCTATCAGTCTGTGTATATGTGTTGTCTTTTGGCGTTACTATATTGTATTAAATTTACATTTATACCTTTAGGTGTTACTATTATGCTTATCAAGGAGCAATGCTGCTTGTTTGTATATATAATAATTTTTTTATAACTAAATTAAGTATTATTTAGTCATCCTGTGCATAATATATGATGTGGTTCATAGTCTTGGAATTAAGTGTCTTCTATGGTAATATGAGATGATTTATATGTATGGAAGTGTCTTATACGGTATGTCATATAAGATGGTTACACACAATAAGCGTCGCTTATTAAACACTATAAGAGGCGGTTAAAGGTATACAAGTGACTTATACGGTAGAATACATAAGATGGTTACATACAAAGCGTCTCTTATAAAGCACTATAAGAGACGGTTATAGGCACGAAAATGTCTTATATAGTAGGATATATAAGATGGTTGTACATAGAAAACGTCGTATAAACATATCATATGAGACGCTTTACAAACGTCTCATATGAATGATCTCTTTTGCTGGACCAGTCATATAAGTCATTTCAAAACCGTCTTAAATGATTAAAAAAACGACTCAAAAGTGCATTTCTATACTAGTGATATACACTTGAAGTACATAACGCTGACTATGTCACTTCGAGTGCATTTCTCAAGTCAAAGTATTGCAGCAGATTAATAATTAAACTGAATCTCAAGCTTTATTAAATCATAATGTCACGGAAGGCCAAATGTATTAATGATACAATAAAGTCCCCCCTTTTGCTTTAAATGTACATGGTAACGGTACGCTCTTTTCTTGTAATACTTCACCTCTTAATGCTACGCGAGGAGTTACTACAGATAGTCTTCTAGAGAGTCCATATCCTTCGGATATGGCTCCATCTCAAAATACTCATTGATGACAGGGTCGTCTTGGCATTCGCTCATGTTGCCTTCCGGGTTGACATCTAGGTAAGGGAATTAATAGCAAGAGTGAGTACGGAGTACTTAGAAAGCAAATATAGCAACATTTAAAATCTGGGTAAACCAAGAGAAAACCTTTCTGACAGAGCATACCTACTTCATACATTCATTCTACTTTACTAGATAAAATACCATTTTATTTAAAAGATTGGACCATTTTTAATTTAATAAAAACTACTAGCACTCGTATACGAGGTGGGCTTAGCCTCCGTAATCTCCATTCTAGGAGACTAGCATGAATCCATGATATTACCCTGCGCAGGTTTGTACCACTTTACCCGTAGTCGCCCCAAATAAATTCGGTGCTCGGAGTGTCTATTCTATTTTGGTAGGTTACATCTCCAGCCCAGTCGTAGAATAAGTGATGGCGATTAACTTTAGATGTGCCTTACTCACCACCTCGTCCTCCATCAATTATCCTCGTTTCCGTTTTACTCATTCCTGACGCCGGCCATTGAGTACGTATCATCTCGACATAATATAGCGCCGTCAGTCGGGGACACCCTGAGTTCGCGCACCCACCCCTCCTAATTATCTACATGCCCAATGTGGAGCATGTAACCGCCACATCTATAACCATCTCTGATCGCTACACGAGACCAAGGTTGATACGATTTTTATACGGCTCGGTACCCGAGTGTTAGGTGGTTATCCTTATGTGCTATCATGTGAAGGGCCCCGCCTGACCTCTGCATCTTTCCAAGGCACTCTTCACACACCATAAAAATTATGACAACTCGACCACTCCATCGATCGAGTCGCTAGTATTTTCATCTTCCAAGCAGTTTATTTTTGAATAAAGCTTGAATTTGGTATGCAATAAAAGTATATGCATATGTAAAAAAATTAATGCTTAAAGATAAAATATTCTACTTAACATCAAAGAAAATCTTGCCTTCTATTTCAATCCAGTACCCGGTACTGTTCTCTCGTTGATCGTTCTCGATCGGATGATTTAGATTAAGTCTCAAAATATCGTTATCCGACTTTACGAAGTGGTAAATAAATAAAATAAATAGCAGTAAGAAAATTATTTACTAAATACAACAATAAACTATTACTTCATTTTGGTGTTAGGTTTGTATTTGATTTATGTATTATTATTATTATTATTCATTTTATTTTAGGTTTATGATTATTTTATTGTGTTAGCATTGGATTTATTTAGAACCTTTAAATAGAAATGAGGGGGAAAAACTTTTGGGCTGCCTGGCCGACCTAAACCGGCCCAACAAAACTATTACTTTTCGGCGGTCGGCCGCGCCTGTGGCCAGCCGGGCCCGTGCCGGCGGCGGATCTGGTGACTCGGAAAGAGGCGGCTATGTCCACGGCCCACAGTGCTCCAAGCGGCGTCCCGAAGGCCAGGATGGCGGCCGTGGCCGGCCGTGCCCATGGCGACGGCGGTGGCTCCGGCTACTCCCTCTCTCTCTCTCTCTCTGTCTCTCTCTCTCTCTCCCTCTCTCCCTCTCTTTCCATTACTCTGTCATGGCCGATACGGTTGGCGGCTTGCTCCGTTCTTTCCCCAGGCAAGGTGCCGTATAGCCGTGCTCCCCAGGCAAGGTGCCATCTGGCCGTTCTTTTCGCCATGCAACGTGCCGTCTGGCGGTTGTATCTGCGCTACGGTGGCTCGGCGATACTTCTGCTCTCCCATTCGATTTCTAGCTCTCGATCCCCTCCTTCCTCTTAACTCTAGCTCTGACTCCCTCCCCCTTCTGTTTAATTCTATTTAGCCCTATGCTTATGATTGCTAGATTTAGTATATGATTTTGCTTTTCCTATGTGGTGTATGTGAGGATTTTGTGTTGGTTGTGCTGGATACAAGTTGAAAAGATTTTTGGGAAGGGCTCATGGTGATGATTTGGGGCTGTGCTTGGTACGGGGCTTCGATAAGGGTAGGATGGCTGCATGCGGTGCTCAGAAATGTCTCATGCGCCGGGGAGCATGCAGCTGTTTCTGAGGGCGCGTGTCGGCAAACACTCTACTTTAGCTCGTAATTATAACACTCCATCGGGAATGCTTCCGCCCCATTAATTGATACTGATATAGAGAGAGTGACATGTGTGGGAGTGAGCTTGCTGACCTCACTGGTAATGGCCTGAAAATGCTAGGCAGCAGAGAACTTGGGGGTGGGGTGGAATTTGAATGCATGCATGCATTTGTACCCTTGCAGCTTATCTAAATGGTGCTTTGGCATGCACATTTACCTTGAGTGTTGATCTGTCTTGTAGCTTATTTGAACTACCTTCTCTTGATCTTGAGCTGATTAGATGGCTTGCCTTGTTGCCCTCCTCCTCCTTGGTTCTGGATGCTTGCTGTCCTCCCTCCTAGCCCCTTTGTGCATGTCCCTCTTCCATTTGCTCACATTGGTTTCCCTCTTGATTTTTGGATGACTGATTTGGGTGGAGTGGTACTGGCTTACCAAAGAAGGTAAATGGGGGAGGTGAGAGCTAGTGGCCGGCTGGTTGTTGTATACCCTTTACTGGTGTTGTAACTTGGTAGAGGAAGGGCTCGACGTGTCCCTCTTGATGCCAGGTGTGGTTGGATGGCTGAGAGGTGGTTTCCTAATTTGGAAACTATGGGATGGATAGTGTTCTTAGGGGCGGCAATGTGTCGCAACCCTGGCTTCACCATGATCCACTCATGATCCATTGCTAGCCCCAAAGATCAATACTAGCAACTCATGACTGACAATTGTCGAGCATCACAACACAATCACAAATACTATGAAAATAATACAATAGTGTAAATGTAATTGTAGCACAACCACTTATTACAATAGTTTGCATAAGACCATATAGAATAATTCAGAGTAGCGCAAATTCAAATAATGCAGAATAATAAAGATATGACGATGCTCTCTAATTCGACCCTTCGAACGATGACTAGTCTTTGTCGAAATCCGGTACAGAATCCTCATGATCCTATAGGCAAGCCGGACTCGAGTCTTCTCCTGAACAAATAAATCCGTGGTTTTGTATAATGAGTACACGCACTACAGGAATCCAGATTATTTACGTGGGCCAAAACTATTTACGACGGCTTCGGAAAAGCCGACGTAAATAAATACGTATTTACGTCAGCTTCCGAAAGCCAACGTAAATAAAGACTTATTTACGTTGGCCGCAGAAAGCCCACGTTAATAAAGTTATTTATGTCGGCCTGCAGAAAAAACCGTTGTAAATACGTGATCCATGACTCCATCAAACATCAACCGTGTGCTTACACAGTATTTACGTCGGCCCTATATCTATTTACATCAGCCAAGCCCACGTAAATAAAACACGTACGTGGCTGTCTAAACGTATTTACGTCGGCCAAGCCCACGTACATAAGACACATGTCTTTATTTACGTCAGCCTAGTGAGCCTACGTAAATAAGGCTGGGCTTATTTATTTTTGTCCCCACCGCGTATGACACAGCCAGCTGCTTGAGTAGGGTTTCCCCCCACTGTACACAGCCGCCGCCACCCCGCTCCGACCGCCGCCGCGCCCCCGCGCCCGCGCCGCCGCCGCCGCGCCAGCCACCACTGTGCCCCCGCGCCCGCGTGCCCACACCTGCCCCGCCGCCGCCTCGCCCGCGCCCCCCGCCCCCTCGCCTCAGCGCCACCCTCACCCCAGTGTCGCCCCGCTCCTGCACTCCCCTCGCCCCAGCGCGGCCTGCCCCAGCGCCGCCGTGCCTCCACGCAACCCCGCAACTCGCCCAATCCACGGCTCCGTGCTGCCGCCTCCATCAGGGCGAAGGTAACCCCATCCCCTCCCTCACCTCCGGTTTGTTTTGCTGTGTGCCCCCGTCTAGCAGCAGAGGTGGCGACGTCGACGTCGACGATCCGACATCTTGCTGTTCTGGGATCGATGTGTTGGATGGAATGCGATGTGCCGCCTACTGATTTGATCAGTGGCATATATGTACTTAGCCCTTGTTCTTTCACCGGTCGGAGAACAAACAATCTCAATGGCATAGGGTAGTTGGATTACTCCACACTTAAAAATATTTGTTGCGTTCATCTTGAATGAAATGGCCACATACAGTAGATATCATATTGCTAGTTGTGAGGATTGCTAATTACTTGTTTTATATTAGTAAGGTTGTGAAACATGCCTTCGGTTTCTTAGTTTGTGTTGGTTTGATCTGTCAATGTGCATGTTACCTTGCCCGACAAATTTCTTCTTCCTTCCATACTACTAATGTTCTAAGCTATTATTAATTCATTTATGCACAAACTCATGGACAAGAAGTGGTTTGGCAGAGTTCTGAAACTACCGCTAGATGGAATGTGGTTTGGTAGAGTGCTGAAACTACCTAGCATGGATTAATACTAAGAAATACTTATGATACTGAAACTCTCTTTGATTTGGACAAAAGTGCTTAGGTATTGGTTTTCTTTATGAAATGTGGCTTTTCGCAAATAAATAAACCTCTCAGCTCTCCTTTGATGAATCTTAAGCATTACTAGATGGCTGCTAACTAGCTAGTGCAAGTGAGGACAACGCACTGACTCACATTTCCCCTCTTTAGAGAAAGAGCCAATGGAGGGTGGTGCGGATCCGTATGAGTACGAAGAGGATGGTGATCTACAGTACAAGGATAATGAGTAGACTAGTTATAAGGTGTCTAGGTTACCCCTAGCTAGTCATGGGGGGTTACATAGTTGTTGGAGTGTGTGTACCGTTTTCTTTCCGCTTGTGAAACTCAGTTCTTCCACTTGAACTCTAGTTGTATCTAATGCCTATGGCCATTTGTACAATGACGACTCATGGTTGTCGAACTGTAATAATAACTATCGGTACACGACGTACCGGGGTACCCACGCCAAGGCAGAGCAGGACGCGTGGCAGCTCGGCGTAGAGCGGGCGATCAGACCCCACGTTGAGCCCGAGCAGGACGCGTGGCCGCTAGGCGTAGAGCGGGCGATCAGACCCCACGCCGAGCCCAAGGAGGACGCGTGGCAGCTAGGCGTAGAGCGGGCGATTAGAACCCCACGCCAAGCCCGAGCAGGACGAGTGGCAGCTCGATTGGCGTAGAGCGGGCAATCAGACCCCCACGCCGAGCCCGAGCAGGACGCGTGGTAGCTCGGCGTAGAGCGGCCATCAGACCCCCACGCCGAGCACGAGCAGGATGCGTGGCAGCTCGGTGTAGAGCGGGCGATCAGACCCCACCCCGAGCCCAAGCAGGACGTGTGGCAGCAGGTGGGCACCGGCCCCACTCAGCGGGCGCCCGCACGAAAAAAGGAAGCTTCTCGGTTAAGGCTTCCCCAATGTTCAGCGTATCAGCCGCATTAAATGCAGGGATTCAGGCGTGCGAGACCGAGAGATATGATTACCTGCACTGTAGCCTGTTCGGCACACTGTAGCGGTCATTCCGTCACTGCGGGGTGGCAGAAGCAAAGTGGCGCCTGTGTCAGACGTCTCCCACGTCCCGTCGGGCCCGGCGATCGGAGGAGGCCATTTAAGATGTGAACGTCAGCAGGGGCAAGTGGGATGTGCGGCGACCAGTGTCCAACCAATGGAATGTCTCCGTCACTCTCTCTCTCTCTCTCTCTCTGACCAGCTATCCGCCCCTTCCAGTGTAAAAGGGAGCGGGGACAGAGGGAGAGGTGTTGGATTCCAAGCTGTTCCACACACACTGCTGTAAGAGCTCTTGAGCAAGAGCATTCCGAACCCTAGAGAATACCACCCTCGAAGGAGTAGGACTATTACCCGCATTGGGGGTCCGAACCTGGGTAAATCTGGTGTCTCCCTGTGAGCGTGCTTGAGCTATCTAGTGGCGAAAATTCCCCCTGACCGAACTACGGATCTCCCACGAGACAAATCTGTCTGGTTTAGACCACCGACAATAAGTATGTTGATGTGTGAGATGATCCAGCTATGTAACGGGCACTAGTGTATTGATTCAGGGACTAGTGCATGGTCGGATCCTTGCCTTGAAAGGTAAGCCAAGGGAGTGGGCACGACCACCACTACAGGAATTCGTGTTAATTTCATCGGCCACAAACCGACTAAAATATGGGTCAAAACAACGAAATTAAAATAACTTCCACGTCAGCCGAAACGAAAGCGGTGGAGGTGGACTGAAGTGATGATGTGGCACTAGGCCGACAAAATTATTTTTTCCTAAAAAACATGGTGTTGTATTATTCATTAAGTATTCACATAAATTCATAGAAAATTCTTAAAATTCACAGAAAATTCACATATATTCATATCATCACAAACTTGTATCCAACATCACATGACCACCAACAGAAGATGCATATATAAGAGCACATAGATAGAATTAATACATAATTATGTCCATCCAACATCACATGATCGCATCGCACAAGTTCAACATCAAGTTGTTCAACACAAGTTCTACATGGACATGATAAGTGCATTATTGAGTTATCCAACAAGTTACACAAGGGAGCTTATTACTCCTAGGTGAGTGGGAGCCATGACCACTACCTGCTGCATCGCTGCCTCACAAGTTGGCGAACTAATCGACCAAAGGCGTATCCGAAGAAGAAGCGTCGTTGTTTCCTGCAATCCCACCTTGAGCAGGTGGAGGTGGTGTCGCAAAGCCCTAATCAATGGAAAAGAGGATTAATGAGAAAGCGCACGTAGAAGGAAGTTTGTGAATTGTATTAGGAAGGCAAAACTTTATTACCCGTTGTGTCTCTTGGAATAAAAAGCCAAGCGGGGTAGGTGGAGGCCGAAATGTAGGCAATTGAGTATTTGGCCCAAACTGAGGGTAGAACATAACCTGTAGTGAGAAGAACATGGAAGATGTATTAAGTTTAAGCTAATTCACACAATTTTGAGCTATGTGTACTAGTATCTTCCAATTATCGAGCTAGGGAGGATAATAATGCAACTTTATTCCTAAATTGGTATCCAATGCAAGACATGCAATTAATAGCGACAAATAACTTAATTCATACAAATTTGAGCCATATGCACTAGTCTTCTCCAATTATCGAGTTGGCTAGCTGAATAATGCAACTTTGATTAAAATTGATATCTAATGCAACATGGGCATTTAATAGTGACAAATGAGCTAATTGCCACAAATTTTATCTATATGCACTTGCTTTCTACGATTATCGAGCTACATAGCCTAATAATGTAATCTTGGTTTTAAATTGACATCCAATCCATGAGAAGCATTTAATACATAACAAATGAGCTATTTCACACAAATTTAAGACACATGGACTTGTCTTCTCCAATTATTGAGGTAGGGAGGCAAATAATGCAATTTTCATACAAAAATGTCATCCAATTGCAAGAAAGAGCAGTAGAATTGTTTTTAATGACAGAGCAGTTGGCAAATTAAGTGTGACGGTGATCAAAAGGTTTCAATTTAGTCCGAAACATAACGTGATTTTCTCTCAATTCCATGTATCATTTTCTTCCAATATGGTCCCTTCAATCAGTTACAATTACAATTTCCAGTGAAATATCAAGTTTAACAGTAGTTCTTGCTTACCAAAAAAAAAAAACAAGAAGTTCTTGCTTTGTTCCTTACAAGCTTTAACCAATCAGGAATAATAACATCCTAATTTCATGAAGAAATTCAAATATACTTTGAACCACTAAAGCTAAGTGGTACTTATTCACAAATTATTGAAGTATTATAATGCCTAAAAGTAATCAAGAAGAAAGGTGTTTCACAAACGTCAAAATAATTTGGCAATATTCTTGATACTCGTGATAGTATCACAGAGCAAATGCTGCCCATTAATTCATCAAGCTAAACCCGTTTATAAGCAATGCACCAATTACCTTGATACGCGACGGCACGGGATGCAGGGCACGCGGGTGGCGGCGTGGGGTAGCAGGCGAGCGGGTGGGTCGAGCGGTGGCACGGGCTGCGGCGTGGGACCGGAAGCAGACGAGTGGCGGTGGGCGGCGCGAGCGGCGGCACGGGGGGCGGCATGGGGGAGAAGGGCGCTTGGGCGGCGGCGTGAGCGGGGGTATCGTGTGCAAGGCGAGCGGGCGGCGGCATGGGGAAGCACGGAGCAAGGCGGTGGCATGGAGCAGCAGGGAGCAAGGCGTGCGGAGTGGCGGCTAGGTCAAAGGGCGCAGTAAAACGGACTGGCCGGGGTTAAAGTGGGCATTAATTTCGTCGGCCCGAACCGATGAAAATACAATCACGTCATCCCACACGGCCCCCAATGCTGCGCACCGTAATTTCGTCGGCCCAAACCGACGAAAATGTTGCCACGTCATCTTCCGCTATGCGACTGCACCGTAATTTCGTCATCCCAAACCATCAAAAATGCTGCCACATCATCCCTCAAACCTGCAATGCATCGGCACCGTAAATTTGTCCGCCCAAACCGAGGGAATTATTGATCAATTTCGTCGGTCGATCTAAACCGACGAAATTATTGATGTATTTTTCATCGGTTTTATAAAACCTACAAAATTATCACCTTATTTTCATCAGTTTTTCTAGACCGACGAAATTACGATCGCCCATGAAATCATTTATTTTTTTCTGTAGTGCACCTTAAATATTTGAAATGTAAATTCCAAATTAATGCTCTTGATCGATCATGCATATTTTGTAATTATTAACTAATATGTTATGTAAATGATGTAATTAACCATTGTGAATGAAGTCGTAAACATATCTGCAACAAAATTGGTACTGTGATTTATTGGTTAGTTGTGATTGATCAATGTTTTAATTGTGATTGATATTGTGATTGATCTAGCTAGCTATGTACATGCGATAATGGTGCCCTGCTGATGTACAACGAAAAACACATCAGTACTAGTTGGTATCTCAAACCAGCAGTGTTGTTTCCCTCAGTATCTAGGCCCATGCGTAGTCACACATTGGTGATAGTATATCACAATGATCCGGCAGTGGTACTATGGGCATCATTTCCCATCGGCTACTGCCGGTTCAAAAACTGGTAAAAAAGGCCATTTGGAATTGACAATGGTATGCATACAATAGTAAACTATAATTAATTAATTAATATATGTTTATTGAAAGTTTTCTCCACATAATCATAGCTAACCAGATTTTATAGTGGAAGATGACAGCCCACCATGACACTGCTTTCTACCGCCCCCGGTAATTTATATTCGTTGACAAGATCTTCATTCCGTAAGATCCGTGAGGTAATGTTTGCTAGGGCCAATCAATATGACCAGGTTGATGCATCAATGTTTAATTATGCACAAATCATCCAGAACCAGGAACAGTTTCTTCCCACTAAACTAGTGGTTTCTACCTTTTGTTACCACCGCTTAGTATTTTATTAGTTGGTGGGCAATTATTTATCTAGACAAGACATTAACCGGCCTGCTAATTTACAGAGGCTACTAAAAATGCGCCATGCGTGGTCGGCCTAGCTAGACATTTAGGTGAAATCCAATTTCTTCTTTAGCCAAGTGCTTGACATAGCAATTAAGGTTCCTAATCTATATATTAGGTAAAGAACAGCGAGATGCCGACGGAATTAGGTGAATACGAATGCAAAACCTATGTTAATACGCAAGAAACGCAGCAGATCCTAATACGACCAGAAGTGCGGTTTAAATATAGCCTTTGACACGCAATGGTGTCCTGTCAGTTCGGTGGAAAAAATTAAAGGAGCATTAATTTTGTTTTGTGATTGTATCGATCGATGTTAAGCAATTTGAACAAATAAATGTGCCTAGTAAACGGTGGAAAGTAATACAGGCATCAAATTTGATTAGTTTGATAAAGTGATACGTGAAATAAATGAAACATACATATAAGTCCATTTGTTGTTCATAAATAATACATACTTATAAGTCCATTTGTTATAAATAATACTAGCAGCAGTAAATAATTTATCTGTTTCATAATATTATGTATTAATTCTTGGCATTTGTTGTTTCAATTAATATATACTGGTACAAAGTTCATACGTTGCAATGGAACTATAAAGAAAAGAATGAAAAACATAAATCAGAAGAACACATGAAAAAATAAGAGTTCATTTATGAGGCACACGACATGCCAACTTAGATCCGTAGCAATTAATCAAGCAGTGTGGCATCCTAAGCTCCACGACTGTTTCCTATCATATTTGACTGAGTATTTATTTGCGACACATATAATCTAGGAGTAATACTTATCCTATAGTTTGTTAAATGCTTGGCCGAGTATTTATCTGCCCCCCATAACCAAAAGTTGAGCAAACAAATTTACCCATATATATATATAATCCAATATTTATGATGTCCACCTGAAAGTAGTTATTCCCAATAATGACAAAAAAATTGGTACAATATAAAGCACAGATACAGTGAATGGAAATTTATTGTTCTCAAATACACTGCAAAGTGAGAGATTTGAGAGATAGAAATGCAGTTTGAGCTCGGGAACCGGGATAGACCAGATTATTCCAATTAATACTATAGCCCAAAGTTGCAATTGCATTTCAGTATCACTTTTGAAATTAAACAAATAATTCATTAATTGCATATAGAGGTGAATTCAGTTAAAGATACTTGACCAACCATATCTACAATTTGTATAATACCCATTGTCTTAGACAATATTATAGCCAGACAGAGTCAGAACAGTCATCCAAGCCAAAGCGAAAGATGGAATAACTTAAATTTCTTTGTACTGAATCTATTTATTAGCATTCAGTGAAAATTTCTTAAGCAACACACACATAATTTCCTGTGCTTTCATGTTGTCATTATTCCACTTAACACGAGACAGAGTCCATACATAATATCCAGTGGCAGGATGCTCTAATCATACAAGCTGTAGCTACCGTTGTTTTTTTCAAAAACGCAGGAGAGCTGAATTTCATTAAAGGAAAGAAAGAATTACAAACAGGCAGCCAAAAGGCTGGCAAAAGGATGTTGACCAACACAGCCTACATCAACCAGAAACCACCAACAGAAACCAGCCAAAAGAGCTAGTAGAGAGGCGACCAAAAGGCAAAAAAACCCGGAAGGGAAGAAACAATGACCAAAACCACACTAACGACCGACTAGACTAAACCCAGGATTAGATACTTGAGCTCCATGGCCCCAGCAGCGCACCAAACTGACCCTTCATCCTTCACCATTTGAATCACACTTGCCACAGCAGGGGTGGTATTATTAAACACGCAGTCATTGCGATGTTTCCAAACTTCCCAAGCAACAAGGATGATTAGAGAATTAAAACCTTTTCTTGCTTGTTTTGAGGGATCTATCAGATTTTAACTGCATTACATTACATACATAATGAAAAAATGCTGCTGATTTATGAGATGGACAATATGGACATTATACTTAAAAAAAGTCCATATGTCCTATGTTTCAGCATATAATATTGCCTATGCTTCTATATACGTACTGTTGAGCATCCAAAATTTCCATATCATTCAGGAGTAGGAAACATATAAAAATATAAACCAAGGGCTAAAAATTGGGGAACATAGGGCAGCTATATTCTTGAGAGAGAATGTAAGCACAAACTGGTAAATAGTTCTATATAGTTCGTAAATAAATTTTTTATAAATTTTTGAACTCTTTTAAACATCTTACAATGGGTCACAATTTTTCAGATTAAAGATTTTACAACTTTTAGCTCAAACAAACGAGGCCATAATCTGCAAAGAGAGCTGTATTCTTTGTATTGTTCGGAGATGAATACTTGAGTACTGCATTCAAGTGGTGGAAATAGGTTTGACTGGAAGAGCAAATTAATATGAGCGTAAACTGATGTACCTACTGCTTTCTCTCAGTAAAAACTGAAGTGAAACATCCAATTTATTTTTTACTTTGAGAAATGACACACCAACTAAGTAACAGAAAAAAGAGGATTCAGGACTTCCAGGATACTGATGTACTGCAAGTAATAAAGCACAGCTATGATCATCAGTTACGCATCCTAGAATTATTCGAAGAACAAATTTAATAGCGAGTCGTACCAACTAACGGTGAAGTCCCAAATTTGGCTCGTGCTCTGCAGTTTGCTACTGAGGAATGCCAGTTTTGGGTGTTGGCTGGGGCTCGAGGGCTCTCCCTCTTGGCCGCCCTAGCTCCTAGTGACTAGGTTCCTTTTTTGTCTTGGTCGTCGGGCACGTTTTTGTATTTCTTAGCCTATTTTGTGTACTTGGGGTTCTTTTCCCCTTTTTCTCCTTAATATAATGATACGCAGCCCTCCTGCGTGTTCGATAAAAATAGCGAGTCGTACCAACTAATGTAACGAATCTACTCAATTAGGTTGTTCGCAAGCATAACTGTGACTAATATAAACTAATCCACATCATAATAGTGAAATGTTAACTCTTTCTTTTTTAAAAAATAAACAATGAGATGTTAGGAACAGCTTCAGCTGCTTGAAAGTTGGCTAGTGTAGCCTATTTTTGTCATCATCTAAACGAACAACTGTGCAAAAATCTTTCAATAACCCAAACCGATCAGCAGAAGATTCATTGTTAGTCATGTAGTTAAAATTCAATAGCCCCAACAAGCTAAACTAAAAGTTCTAATGGAAATATAATCGCAAATCAAGAACCTTATTTCGCATAAGGTCATCGACCTGTTCTAACTAGGCAAGTTGCAAGAGGACGTGGTCACACTTTATGCTGACTTGAGATGCATTTCCCTCCAACATTTTTGACATGGTGGCCCATTTCATTTTTCATTTCATCTCGCAGATACAGATCCTTGAGCCCGGGTTTCTTCATTAGATGTATCCTTTCAAGAGGTTCATGGAGGTTCTCAAGAAATATATTTGAAACCAAAATCATCTTGAAGTATCCATGCCGAAGATTGGGCAACTAAGGAGGTGGTTTTGGTGTGCCTATGTCGCGTTATGAGGGTAGGCTAGAGGGGAAGGCACAGTAGGTAAGAAATCAAAGCGTGTTAACAATATTGTTTCATTTACACAGACACATTTCACAATTCTACAAGCATCGATTGTAGTGGAGCAATTTTTGGATATACACAAGAGAAATATACGCTCAGAGAACCCTAGAAAATCAGACGATTGGATCGCGAGAGAACATAGAAATCATTTCGACGATTGGCTACATAGGCACAAAATGGGCATGCACATGGCTTGCTGGAATCATTGGCTAAGGGACCATTAACTACAATTCAAACTTTCCATGGCTACAACATAAATAAATACGCAATTTATACGAGAGAACAAAATTGCAAGAGCACCAATCAAAATAGCGACGTACGTAAGGAACCCAATAACGACAAGGGCATAAGGGAGACGTTATGTGGGTTCATACAAGATGTTTTGGAGCTGGACTATGGAGCTTAATTTGTAGGACCCTCTGTTTTGGTGCCAATGGGTTCGACCCTTTGTGTAATCAACAATGACTAGTACGGTATGACTACTGTAAACCTGAAATGCAATGGATACAGAGAAGAACCACTTGTAGTAGCTAAGTACTGAAATGCAATGGATACAGAGAAGAACCACTTGTAGTAGCTAAGTATGTTATACAAGTCTTCTATGTAATAGACCCGAGTAAAAACGAATGGCATGTAGTTCTTAAAGGGAAATGAAGGATTTTCAAAGTTGAAAATGTCGTCGACGAGGAAGACTACAATCAATTTGATGAACTACCACCGTATAGAGAAAATGTGGAAACACCTCTTATAGAAGAGAGGGATAAAGCTACCTACATCCGTCATGATCACTACGAAGGCATAATGGTTACTTGAGTTCAATTTTATTGTATCAATCGATCATGATAGCACATCGAAAAATTGAATGTACAATTCAATTCAAGTTAATACATATATAGCATATCACAAAATAGAACAATTTTTATTATTTAATACAATCTTTGTACTTATCACATAATTAATACTAATCACATATATACAAAAGAAAACGTGCCAACGGCTATTACCCATAACTAAAAGGGTGTGAGGTAGACTTTACTTCTAGATGCTCAATCACATCCAAAAGTTGTCCTGTTCTTTTTCCTGGTCCTCCCCAGACTCGTCGCCCAAGTTATTGTTGAATGACCATCTTTCTACTAATCACATAATTAATACTAATCACATATATACATAGGCAAATGTGCCAATGGGTATTACCCATAACCAAAAGGGCGTGAAGTAGACTATACTTCTGGATGCTCGATAAAATACAGAAGTCATGTTGTTCTTCTTCCTGGTCGTCCCCGGCATCATCGCTGAAGCTATCGTTGAATGACTTGTCAGAGGAACTGCGATGGCACTCCTCCTTCGACGTTGATTCGGTTGCGGGGCGTCCACAACACTGGAGGACCTCACCATCATCGCCGTCATCATCATCGTTGTCCTACTCCTCCTCCTCTAGTGGGCACCACCTCGTTCTTCTCAGTGATCGCCTCCTCCATCTTCTCTACGGCCTCCGAATAGCCAAAAAAACCCATTCTTGTAATTTTTCTGCTTAAATCGTGAGCTAAATTATGTTTTATGTCATCTCGGTTATTAAATCCAACTTGGGTGTAATTTATAAAAATAGGAAAAATGGAGCACAAATCATAGAAATGTTTTTTAGGAAAATGCTTTGGAGCGTAAATTCTTGTTTTATCCTCTCAAAATTGAATTTACCAAACATGTAGAGTGCATCCTCTCTCTCTATCTCTCTCTATCCCCCCGACCACCACTGCTTAATTTCCCTTCGTTCCATTGGCCTCAGGTGGGGAGAGACCACGCGCCCATGCACCCCTATCACCTCCCAGTGTGCACCCGCCGTTGTGGGACACGCGCCGCCTGCTCCAAGCCTCCGTGGTGCCATTTCCTTTCTACGTCGCGTGCCGCAGCAGCCTGAGAACGCCTCGTGCTCTCTACCTCTCTCATGCATGCTACCATCATTAGGGATTTACCCACAAGTTCAAGGTATATTGTGATGCCTCTCGAGAAGGTCTTGGGTGTGTCCTAATGCAGAATGGAAGAGTGGTAGGCTACGCTTCGCGCCAACTTCGGAAGCATGAAGATAATTACTTGACCCACGATCTAGAATTGGTCGCGGTAGTTCATGCACTTAAGATATGGAGACATTTTCTTATGGAGGAGGAGTGTGATATCTACACCGATCACAAGAGTCTGAAGTACATTTTCAGATAAGCCAACTTGAACATAAGACAATGCCGATGGCTAGAATTGATCAAGTACTATAAGTAGACATTCTATACCATCCTAGTAAGGAAAATATAGTAGCGGATGCATTAGAAAAAATCAGTGTAAGTTTTTAACCTGTGTGTCATCCGTTCAATCTCCACTATGGGAACATGCTAGCACCAAGCTAGGGGAAAACAACCGAGGCTTCGCAAGGATGAAAATGAAATATTCTGGATGGCTCAATGTTGGCAAGTCTTATGCTACTACTAGGGTGCCTGTACGTTGCTACGGGGCATAGATTTGGACAATATACATGGCTAGGGAAAAAATAACGAGGTAAAAGAATTTTTGAATTTCCCACATGAATTTGCAAAGAAAAATGATAATATTTTTAGCAAATTACAATGACACCCATGCGTTGCAACGAGATCCTAAAAGAAAAGTAGCACCATCTATAACCAATAGCACATAATTATCTTAAATTAATAAGACAACGCAAATCTGAATTTCTGCAAGTTAAGTAGACGGTATCATTAAAAAATACTAACATTTCTGGTGTAAACCTACATGAACTAAAGCTTGAAAAATACATCGCAGTAACATCGCTTTTGCATTGGCTTGAAGCCTGGTGAGTGCATGGATCTTGTTCATCTCTAATTCTTTATATAGAATCGGTTGGATTTGGTGTTTCCTTCACCATCCTCATAATTTTGATATTTATCATAATCTTGGTCCTTAAATTAAAAAATCATAATTGATCAGGGGAGAAGAAGCCAGATACGAACAAGCAGTAGCAAAATATGCTAGTAACTATGCCAAAATGATAATATAGTAAAAGATAGCATACAAATTTTTCCTCAGCATGATATTGCAATAAACCAAACAAATCACTCCTATCTAGGTTTTTTTCAAGGAAAGTGAGCGAAAGACCCCACGGTTATTAGGTATTATAGTTATAAAGCAAAAGAACTCGAAACTGAAACCTTTAATAACATAGACATTTTTCTCAGTTTGGTAAAGCAAAAGACCAAACATGTTGCAGCGAGTAATTGTCAAAACTGAAACTGAACAAGCAAGCATGCAAGCATATCATTAAAAGATAATATTGACAAATTTTTAAGCTGAATAACCATTACGCAGAACGCCACCAAATGCATAGATGAAGGAACAGGACAAGGCATGCCAGATCTGACAAACAACAAGGGATGATGCCTCGATGATGAGCCTTTAAAGAAACTTGATGATAATTGTATTTGATATTGATGTTGGCTGGATATTAAAATCAATAGAAAATGCTTAGGTTCAAGCAAGTATGGGAATATAATATCAATAGGTTCTCTACATACGTGCTATTTCCTTGAGTCACTTTTTATAAGTAAAAGGCCAGATAAGCTTTTGTTAGGCCGAATTCACAATCAATATTTTTTGTCATTGAGAACTCAAAAATAAAATAACAGCAAGAATAAACTTCTTGGTATCCAAGAGCCACAGAATGTGTTCCAGTGTTCGTCTTGAGCCGAGACCCGAACTGTATAAACTCCAATGACGACAAGGAGCTTCTCTTATCTAGATCCCTAACACCAATGCCACCCCCCACAAGTTACCCTCGCTCTTTGCCTTCGTGAGGTCCATCTTCACCTCGACGATCTTCCTTCCAATTTCCCTGCCACCAAACAACACATTTTCCAATCAAGGAACAAGTGTACTGACAAAGCCAAAAGGTCAAACAAAGAAATCCCGAGTATAGAACCGGGAAATTACATGCATATGAGACACGACAGCTTGTTCTCCATCGAGAGAACCTTGGTGTCACGTCCTCTATTTTATCGTATGTCGCTTGTATTTTCAAAACCCTAAAATTAATTGAAAGTGAATTGTTTTGTACAAAACCCTAATTTAAATTACTTTGAATTAGGATTAAACCCAAAATCCTAGGAAACCTTTTAAGAAAATTCTTGTAATTCTTAGAAGCCATCATTTAGCCACCCTCAAACTGTCAAGCCCAAATTCCAAGTCTAGCTCATGATTCCATGTAGTGTTGACGTTTTGTCGGGATCTCATCAAACCCATCAAATAATGAGCACATGAAATAATCTCATGCTCAAAATTGGGAGGGAGCTTCTAGAAGTCTAATACGAATTACCCTCCAAATTTCAGCCCCATCCTCCAAAGGAAATTTCGTTTTCTTGCTAAACAAGTCTAAACTCTACCCGAATCGTACTCGGATTGGAGTTCGAGTCACAATCCAACCCTTCTTAACCCTAGGCCTAGCCCAGGTCGACCATGACAATATATAAAGCCCCCAAGACTCCTCCCCTAACACCCCATCATGAAAATCCACAAATCGAAAACCCTATCCGCTAAAACCCTAGCCACCAAAACCCTTTTGTTAATATCTCTCTCTTCACCTTGCCCAAACCCTTAATTAGATTGTTCCAAGGCGTAGAGCTCGTCGAGACGGTCAAGATGGATATATGCATCACATGATTTGGCCATGATTTGGATGAGTTATGGCTTGCCGAAGGTTTGCCGCAATTTGGAGCCACCACCACCAAACAATCTGCACCACGCGTCGCCGCCCGCTTCGCTCGCACCGTGGCCGCTCTACGTCGGCCGCGTGTCCCCGAGCACCTCCCACACGCGCGCCCGCATTGGCCGTCGCCATGTGTCGCCGGTCGATTCGCCCGCCGCCGCCAGCCATTACCCCCCCCCCCCCCCCCCCCCCCCCCAGCCCCCCCCCCCCCCCCCCCCCCCCCGCCACGTGGCATCACCCCGCTCACTCACCGCCACCGCCAGTCACTGCGTGCCACGCATTCCGCACTGCCACCGCTTTCCCGCCCGCGTTGCGCTGCGGCCAATCCGCATACGCCACGGGGCGAAACCGCGTTAGCCGCGCGCCCGCACCCGACGTCCCACGCGTCGCCGCCTAGCCGACGCTCTCGCCCGCGCCCGCGCCGCCTATCAGTTGTTGCCGCTCGTCCCAGTAGCCGCCGCTACTCGTGTGTTGCACCGCTGTCGCTGGAAAACCGCGCAAGCCGCCGGTTTTATCTGGTTTTTCTTCGGTTAACCCAATTTTATTTATTTCTGGAATTTCTGATTTACCCAAATCTTATAGAAATTGTTTAGGGAGCATCCGAACTTCAAATTAGTTGATTCCAGATCCATTAAATCCCATAAATAGCCTAGAATTTTATATTTTTTATTTAGCTATTTGTTATATTGATTATTTTGATGTTCTTATGCATATGCATATATGTGTAGATCGTCCGTCTTCGCGCTGCTCGAGAGATTTGCAGGAGCCGTTCGAAGGAGGTTCCCAAGACCTTAATTACTACCAAGGTATGATAGATTGCATCTTGCTCCCTTGTTTGGAAAACTCACCCGTTTATTGTTTTTATTTATTTTCTCATGCATGAAATAATGGGAAGGGTTAGAAACCTAAATACTCACATTGTGTCATCGCCCATGTGAATATAGCCTATTTATTGCTGCCTTAGTATTTTCTTGCCTAACCTTGTGCATAGTTGCTAGTGCTCATGGGTTGGTAGTTGTTTAGGTTAATCATCATTTAATTATTCTTGTGACTTGGTATAATTGGAGATGCTGAGTTACTTTAATAACATAATCAACTAAAACCTACGTGGCGTGCGTTGACTAAAGATGGAAAGTAGGGTGCTTTTGTGGATTGAGGATTGTGGTGGAGGTAGTCACCTTGGTCTAAGAACTATTGACGTGTGCTTATCCGTCCAAACCAAACAAGCGCAAACATAAGTGCTACCATCGGCATGATGCGCAGCATGTGCTAGTCCTGGCTTAGTAGTTTGGAAAAACTGTTAGCACACGATACATTGAAAAGATCGGGCCGCGGTCTGTTGGCTCAAGAGGGGGACCCGAGTGTCGAAATCTTAGAGGGGTATCGGTGTTAACAGAGGGAACTAATGAATCGTCTAGACACCTAAGGAAGAGCTAAGACAGAAATGTACCCCTAGGCTTATGGGTAAAGTGTGCTACACTACAGAGTTAAACTATCATGATAGCTGTTCCCACGGTCATGGGAGGGGTGGAAGGTCGTACATGGTAGTCTCATGTGTTAATAATTTAACCTGATGGGTTGGTGTAGTACGAGTTGTTCGAGGCAAGCTTTGTTCTACAGAGGGGCTTTGGAAGTCGAGCTCTGGTTGTTTGTTGGGCATCTGTATCAATACTAATTGCTCTACAAATCTGTTTAACCACACCTTAAGTAATTTGATTACAGTAGGTCTTTATGCAAAATAACCACCCTGTTCTTGTTATTACCCTTGCATCATTATAACGATTTTCGCTGGGTAGCTGTGTACTCACTATATAAACCACGGATAAATTTTGTATTTAGGAGAAGAGTCAGGTCCGGTCTACCTATAGGATCTGGAGGATATTATACCAGACTTCGATGAGGATTAGTTGACGTCCAAGGGTCGGATTGGATCATCATCATAATTTTATTTCCGCTGCATATTTGAATTTCCGCACTCTGATATATTATGGACAATATTATGTCATCTTTAAATCAAACTATTGTAATAAGTAGTTATGCAACAATTACTTTTGCATAATATATAATTTCTCTTAGTTATTTACGACTGTGTGATGATGTTCAACAAACTGTCGATCACAAGTTGCTAGCATTGATCTCTGGGACTAGCAACCGATTGTGAGTGGATCCTGGTGAAACCGGGGTCGTGACACTTAGGCAGCTGCAACATGGTATCTTAGATATTCTAAGAAGCATTTAAAGCAATGACAACTCTAAAAGAAAGCTGAATATAAACCATTTAGCTGCGCGTCATGGTTCCATTTTGTGATAGAGAGAGAAAAAAGTCCTTTGTCCAACCTTTAGTAGAGGTCGAGCGTCGCTGAAAGATCCATATGCATTGAAAGCACATTAGCTGAACAAAGCAAGGCAACCATTTCATAGATCTGATAGTCTACAAAAAATTAAGTAGCTGTCAATTGTAATCTAAAAAAGTAGAAAAAAATTCTTTTATTGTGAAAACAAATTGTGCAACAAAACCATGCAATTTGCTACATGAATATTTTTATAGGCAGGAGACACCGGATGAACGACACATAACTTGTTCATAAAAGGAAAAAATATAGTTCACACGTTGTCTGCTCTAGCATAGCAATATCATAAAAGCGAACATGATAGTGAAATTAAATGAATATCCGAAAGCACACTTAATCGACAACATGCGCGCACCCGGCATCCCAACCAGCATTACATGATCTGACCCATAATCATAAAAATAAGCAATTCTATACCAGCTTTTGGTGAACCAAGAGAACAAAGATGGACCTCGTCTCCTAGATCATGTAAGATAAGGATTTCAACAAATATGTCTCTTTTATAGTTTCTTGGACACTCCTTTTCATGGCACATTAAAAAGCAAGGCAGAAATAACATTTTCTGTATCATAAACTGAACCAATTAAATATGGCTAGTTTTTTTTATAGCTAACGGAAAAAATAATCCTCCTTAATTTGAACAGATCCTAGCTAACGTAGCAAGATAAAGAAGAAGACCAAAGATTCTTACTCCATAATGAAGCATCAATCCCCCAACCCTTTCCTGTCGAGGGACCAAAAATTACATGTTGTAAACCAACTACTATCATCCATAGGACAGATGTTGCAGATCACCAACAACTATCATCCACAAATAAAGACCATCATCCACCAGGCAAAATAAATTTATCTACTAAAAAGTTCTCCCATAAACAAATGCATAAATCCAAAAAACATAGATGCATTTGGAGGCTGCTGCCAAACAAATATAAAAATCCTGCGGACATAATAAAAACCTAAGGATAAGTATTTTGCATTTTTTTATGTAACGCTCTATAAATTACCATAAAATATGGAAGAAGGTTGCATGCCAACATGGAGACACTTTCCAATTTCTCTAAAGCAAACCTAAAATCCTGTCAGTCTAGTGCTCTAGATCCCAAAAACAGCTTCAATGGTTTCACTACGTAGACAGCAATGCCGGCCATACCACATTAGCTAAAAATATCTAAAACAAAAGCATAGAAGATTAAGCATAACAAAAATAATACTATATTTTAGTACACACCTTAACTTAGTCCATTTTTCAATTCATACGTTAGCTATTGTTATGTTAGCTCGATGTAAAGCCATCTTATCTTGACAAATTAATCAAGATACACTGGTCACTTGTCGTGATGGTGGCGCAGTAGAATAATGGAACCAGAATAGCATAAAATTTTGTATGTAATTTTAGCACATAATACTATAAGGCTAATTAATGAACAATGGCTAAGCCGGAACTAATCAACAACAATGTGGGGGAGCAAATACTTATGAACACGGGCTGTAGCATATGCGTCAAAAATAATTGCAACTGGTTTTGATCACTCGAATTATTTGGAAATAACAATTCTAGATGGGACTACGGTGTTCAACAATCGTTGGTGACCTTTAAGATTTCGCAATTAAGGGCACATGCATCAGCAGCATCACTTCCTTTTGGAAAAAAATAATAGAAATTAAAGCACTATATTTAAGATAATGCATGCTCTAGCTAGTAAGAAAATCAATTGGTATCAACCACTATATTTAACCATCCCAATAATATACATGGTAATAAGCGCAGGGAATAACATTACCGGCATCCAGTAAGCAAAGAGGAATTGTTAACTACTTTTTGATAAATCTCTAGCAACAAAAATATATAGACACAATGATCCATGTCTTTTTTCTCAAGGTGCCATGACCTGCAGCAATGGAATGCTGTGCTTCCCAAGTCATGAAACATAATAAAATAGAATTGCCAGATTGTTGTTTTGTAAAAGCATCAAGCTAAAATGAAAAATGTCACGGATGCTATTAACCTATGAAAGATAAAGGACTTGCGGCAATGGCATAAAAAAAGATGTAGGGTTGCCTTTTTTATTGTTTGTTTTGCAAATTGGGAAGGTTAATGATCAATGTACCAGCATCATATCTTATTCAAGACATGTTAAAGTTCAGCCCCACATAAGTCCAAAAACAAACACATGGTAACCCAAGGAATTCCATAGAAATACACCTGTCACGTATAATATTGAATAGACAATCAAACTAGACATTACCAGTTTGTCCATAATCACCAAACTTACGTGAGGAAAAATTCTTGTGAGAAATAGTTGATGCCAGCGCCAATTGTGTCACCAGATGTCAATGTGGGTCCAAAATGCTCACCTTTCCTAAGACCCCTGTAAAGAAGGTCATCATCGCCATGGTATCCCCAACTATTAGATTCACAGCTGGAAAGAAAAAAAGACATGAAACATAATCAACAAGAAAATTTTGTTGAATAAAAGGCACTAAAATACTATAGCAGGTAAAATTTCTGGTCATCCCAAATGAACAGTGTAAAGGCTATCACACAAACTGCAATGTTATGCTATCCTCAAAAGGTAAAATTTTTGGTCATCCCAAATGAAACAATGTAAAAGGCTATCACGTACACAAACTGCAAGGTTATGCTATCTTCAGAATGTAAGATGCAGCCATTGCAAATTGCAATGAATAGTATTGCAGTAGTCAAACACAGCCAGTGAACTACGTGCACTTAGCGTTAGAATTGAGTAATTTGAGAACTGCACATATCATCATGATACATTATTCAATTTGTCCACATCCCCACAAACTATGGCATTTTCTAAAAAAAGAGATGATATATGTAACATATGAAAAATCAAAGTATTGCACTGCTCATTGCTAACAAGAGAACTAAATCCAATCCGGTCTAGATGAACCAAACAGCAGCAAGGTAAGGGGAAGGGGAAGATAGCCTCACCCAGGTTGGCGACACATTTTCAAGCTCGCGGTGGTGAATCCAATGGAGGTTTGGCCCTTGTGGTCTGCGTCCATGACGAACGGCGCAGTGCATGGGGCAGGGTGGTCAGCCTGCATGATCCCGACATCGTGGCCATGGTGTTTGACTTCGAGGTACATGAAGGACATATTGTTCTAAAAAATATCTAAAACAAAAGCATAACAAAAATAATACTATATTTTAGTACATACCTTAACTTAGTCCATTTTTCAATTCATACATTAGCTATTGTTATATTAGCTTGATGTAAAGCCATCTTATCTTGACAAATCAAGATACACAGGTCACTTGTCGTGATGGTGGCGCAGTAGAATAATGGAACCAGAATAGCATAAAATTTTGTATGTAATTTTAGCACATAATACTATAAGGCTAATTAATGAACAATGGCTAAGCCGGAACTAATCAACAACAATGTGGGGGAGCAAATACTTATGAACATGGGCTATAGCACATGCGTCAAGAATAATTGCAACTGGTTTTGATCACTCGAATTATTTGGTAATAACAATTCTAGATGGGACTTCGGTGTTCAACAATCGTTGGCGACCTTTAAGATTTCTCAATTAAGGGCACATGCATCAGCAGCATCACTTCCTTTTGGAAAAAAATAATAGAAAGTACTTAACCATCCCAATAATATACATGGTAATAATCGCAGGGAATAACATTACCGGCATCCAGTAAGCAAAGAGGAATTGTTAACTACTTATCTCTAGAAACAAACATATATAGCTGCAATGATCCATGTCTTTTTTCTCAAGGTGCCATGACCTGCAGCAATGGAATGTTGTGCTTCCCAAGTCATGAAACATAATAAAATAGAATTGCCAGATTGTTGTTTTGTAAAAGCATCAAGCTAACATGAAAAATGTCACGGATGCTATTAACCTACGAAAGGACTTGCGGCAATGGCATAAAAAATGATGTAGGGTTGCCTTTTTATTGTTTGTTTTGCAAATTGGGAAGGTTAATGATCAATGTACCAGCATAATATCTTATTCATGACATGTTAAAGTTCAGCCCCACATAAGTCCAAAAACAAACACATGGTAACCGAAGGAATTCCATAGAAATACACCCGTCACGTATAATATTCAATAGACAATCAAACTAGACATTATCAGTTTGTCCATAATCACCAAACTTACGTGAAGAAAAATTCTTGTGAGAAATAGTTGATGCCAGCGCCAATTGTGTCACCAGATGTCAATGTGGGTCCAAGATGTTCACCTTTCCTAAGACCCCTGTAAAGAAGGTCATCATCGCCATGGTATGCCCAACTATTAGATTCACAGCTGGAAAGAAAAAAAGACATGAAACATAATCGACATGAAAATTTTGTTGAATAAAAGGCACTAAAATACTATAGCAGGTAAAATTTCAGGTCATTCCAAATGAACAGTATAAAAGGCTATCACACAAACTGCAATCTTATGCTATCCTCAAAAGGTAAAATTTTTGGTCATCCCAAATGAACAATGTAAAAGTTTATCACACAAACGGCAAGGTTATGCTATCTTCACAATGTAAGATGCAGCCATTGCAAACTGCAATGAATAGTATTGCAGTAGTCATACACGGCCACTGAACTACGTGCACCTAGCTTTAGAATTGAGTAATTTGAGAACTGCAAATATCATCATAGATATGTTATTCAATTTGTCCACATCCCCACAAACTATGGTATTTTCTAAAAAAAAGAGAGGATATATGTAACATATGAAAAATCAAAGTATTGTGCTGCTCATTGCTAACAAGAGAACTAAATCCAATCCGGTCTAGATGGACCAAACAGCAGCAAGGTAAGGGGAAGGGGAAGATAGCCTCACCCAGGTTGGCGACACATTTTGAACCTCGCAGTGGTAAATCCAATGGAGGTTTGGCCCTTGTTGTCTGCGTCCATGACAAACGGCGCAGTGCATGGGGCAGGGCGGTCAGCCTGCACGATCCTGACTTCGTGGCCATGGTGTTTGACTTCAAGGTACATGAAGGACATATTGTTGATGGAGACGATGGCGAAGAGGCCAGGGGTGTTGGTGGTGTTGAGCTCGGACAGCGATGGGGAGGAGAGTACGCGAGGTGTACTGGTGCACTGCTCATCCCCATTCCCTGTCCCTCTCCCACCCGTCATCCTTCGTCCGCTTCTCTTGGTGATATACTACACAAGAATGTACAAAGGAAATATGCCCCTGCACTGGAGTAGTATTATTATTATTATTATTATTATTATTATTATTATTATTATTATTATTCTGCAAATACATTGCATAGTAAATTACTGCGGAGGAAAAGAAATACAGGAATTGTATCCTATTTGGGTAGCCATCCTTTCTATAAATTTCAAATTCCGTGAAGACCTAGTGAACCTTGAACCAAAGATTTATTTTGGATGTTGGGAGTGAGATGTGAGAGGTGGTTGGTGTCGGGGATAAAATCACGGGCCATTGCCATGGCCCACTCCTGACGGCCCAATCGAACAGCCTCTACTAGGGCCTTGCTCCCTAGAAGTTTCTATCAGGCCCATGTGTATCCTGCCGAACAGCTTTCTGGTTGGCACGGTGCGTAAGATTCGTGTTTGAGTCCCACTGGAACAAGAGTTCTGCACGGCTACGTGAAGACCCGGACGTGGTTTCTCGGATTGGAGCAGACGTCGTGATCCCTAAGAATTGGAGTTTGCCTTATCTACCTCGGGATATATTTGGCATGTATTCGAGTTCGTTACGATCTCGTGGTCAGCCTGGCCCGATTATCCCTCGGTAGGTCAGTTGTTCAACATTATATAAACAGGACCCCTACGGCGTGTAGAGGGGCCAATCCAACGCGACTTGAAGCTTAGATCGCATATTAGTTTCCCGTACACATATAATCTCGTCGAGACTTGTTTGTCTCTCCGAGCCCCCTCTTGTAATCCTCTTTCATATAAAGAAAGGCTGGACGTAGGGCTATTATCTCCTTCGAGAGGCCCGAACCAGGATAAAAACCCTGTGTCTTCCTGTTGCTTGTTGATTGCTGTTTGCCTTGCTCGGCAGGTCTTCTATCTCCCCTTCTCAAGAACCTTAGTTGACTTGGGACCGATATCCCAACCGTCGACAGTTGGTGAGGGACATAGTGGAGGAAAGAGAGAGGGGGTGACAGCAGGGAGCTCAAGCCTCAGCCACCGAGCAGGCCCCTGAAGAGAGAGATGGAGGGGGAGAGAGAGGGGGGAGGGATGCACCACAAACGACGGAGGATGGTGGTGTGCCACGACAGAGACGGCGCTAGGAAGGGAGGAGGACAGCGGCGCGCAGATGGCCGCACCACAAACGGGTGGGTGACGGGGAAGGGGACCGGGGCTGGATGGCAGAGACTGGCAGACGAACTCTATGTTGGGGCGGAGCGGAGATCCGGCGACGGGGCAGCGCTCAAGCGGCCATAGGGATGAGGACGGAGGCGCCGAGTGTAGAAGGTGAGAGGAGGTGGCGGGGGAGGAGCGCCACGATGGAGACGGCGCGGGGCAGGGGCGGAGGACGGTAGCGCACGGATGGCCACACCACAAATGGGTGAGAAACAGGGAAAGGGGCTGGGGCTGGATGGCGGAGTTCGACAGGCGAACTCTGTGTTGGGACGGAGCGGAGATCCGGCGACAGGGCGCGAGGGTATTGAGTCGTTGATCGTGGATTCGAAGGTCTAGATTGATAGTTGGTGAAATCACCACCACCACCATAAGGTGCTTTATAATAGTAGAGATTAGAAATAATCTGCAAGCACACAGATATCGCAATAGCTTCACCCGGAATTATTCCAAATTAAGGTATCAATTTACGACGAAGAGCACTAAGTGTCGAGTCTAGAATCATGTTTAACCGGATGGATAATGGGGATGTCGAGAGATAGGATAAAGATATATAGGGTCAAGAGGATCTCACAGGTCTAGGCTGATCTAGCTACACCAGGTACCTACCACATGACTCATTGTAACAGGTGTCGATCGGGTACTAATTAGTCTAGACACCACGTCTACACTGGCAACACTACTCTATCAGGATACCACTGATAAAGCACTTGCAAGAGATAAAATGGAATATATCTAAAGCAATCAAAATCCCAACAAGTATGCTTGAGTATGAAATGAAGTTGCTTTATAAATGTAGAAGTAAAGCTACAATGTTACCCGACTGAAGACCATAACTAAACTCGAACCCGAGTTCTGTTCCTGAAGCAAAAGGTGGAACAGAGGCTGACAGCCCTGGCTTCTCCCCAACAGTCTACTCTCATCTCCCCTTATTCTATTTTATTTGGTAGCACAATAATGCTTTCTTCCTCTTTCCTTCTCTTCGTGGCTTGGAACGAAGGAGTGCTCCTCTATGTATAGTGCCATGGGATGAATAGTATCATGACACATGGTGGGGCACTTGTCATCTTGCAAATAAGTGGAGTAGAATCCAAGGAAAGATTCCCCTCCATATTCTCTCATCTTTCCATGTGTATGGATCCATGTGAAGTTAATCCAAGCCATCAACTGAAAATCAACGCATGGGATCACCCAAAAGTGTGTTTCTGTGCATGAGGGAGGAAGGAATCCAATGTGGGAGAAAGCACACCGCGTTTGGGATCAAAAGTAGGCCGACCGACAGGTCGGCCGGCCAGGTTCCAGCCCAGCTCGCAATCTTTCAAAATTCATCTCGTTCATCCGAACTGCAAATATAGCAAATAATATATGTATTTCTATCATCTCAACGAGCTCTTTATAATGGTGCAGCAAAATTTGGCATCTGAAGAATTCTACAAAAATGTTTAATTTAAACACCATCTTTTGCCTAATTTGCATACGCCCGATAAGCTATCATTTCTTGTGTATTTTGAGCATATGCCTGCAAAACATGTTACTATACCAAAACTTGTGGAACTCATTCGTGTTAAGCCAAATTTAGCTTGATTTCCTTTATTTTGTGGATAGGTTGACGTCAAAAGTATACAAAACGTTGCGAATAAAGACCGTCAACACACTGCAGCACTAGATCTTTGCTCGTCTCGAGTAATGGATTTGAAATATGACAGGGTTAAGAAAAGATTAAGGCGGACTTCATGCACAACTCCAAAAATGTTTCTCATACTTGTGAGATTTTGAAGTAGCTAAAGATCATACCTTTAGGAGTTGAAAAATGGCATAGCTTGACTAAGGCAATGATTCCCTTCCTATCCTCAGGCGCACTTAGAGTTTTTTAAGCGTTTAAAAGAATTCCCAGCTCGTTTTTATTCCTCGAGTGATACTCTTTTGTTGCTCAATGCTGGTTCCTTACCAAGGCCTATGTATGGCCAAGCTCTCCCTACAAATTAAGGCTTATGTGGAGCTCAAGGTAGGGGCAAATGTTGCTAGTCTAAAGTTGTGTATATTGTTGAGTCAAAATTAATCCTAAAGAAGATGTGCTACACCAGGATAGCATGATAGCTAATTCTGTTGTGCTGTTATATGTCATGCATGTGTTAATTTGCTAATTACATAAAGATAAACTATATCCACGGGAACTTCCTTGCAGCTCAAGGTGCGCGTAGCCCGAGTGGTCTTTATCCCTAATCAGCCGGCTTGGATCGCCCCCTATTTGCTCCCTTATGGGCCTTCTAGAGGATACCCGAGGCCCACATAGTCCACAGTAGCCCCCGAGTGCTTTATGATCGAATCAGATGCTCGACCGACTGGTTTCACCAATATCTCCTGTAATCTGAAAAGAGATTGTAAAGAGCTTAATAAATCTTAGGTTTTTGTGTTGAAGCAATGCCCGGATTGGCAATACCAAACTCCATCTTACTCGGCCCATTGGGCACATCGCCTTAACAGATGGATTCAGCTAATTGGCACCTACTCTTGCATTGCAAAAGCAGTAATTGACCCATCATGCGGCATGCCTTAAGCCACGCCATTAAAACTTCTGTCTTGCAGCATGATGTAAATTAGGCGTTTTAAAGTGTATCTGCGTCAGGCGCCTGGCCCTAACTTGAAAGAACCAGCACTTGGCCCAGCATGGGGCGCACCTTTCAGCCGAGTGGTACCTGTCCCAACCAGAGAAGGGATCAGCCATAGGCCCCTAGGGGCGTACCGATTGGATGCAGTTTGGCTGAGAGGCATTTGTACCCGGGGAGCGGTGTACAACTGGCGACCTTAAAAAAGGCATACCTCTGAATCTTGTACCCAAATTTCACCAATACCCAACCTCGAGCATGCGAAGTTGGCTAGTGACTCAGCATGGGGTATGCCGTGAAATATTTTTAATTTTGGCGCTTCCGGTCATATGCCCTCCAGGGTGTACCGAGGCCGAATTAGGCTGGATTTTAACACATTGCCACCGTTAGCGGCGTGTTAAGAAAGCCTGTTATGGGAATCACCTTTTGCAATTTTAGCCCAAGCCCAATTAGGGGGAGGCGAAGCGTTTTCGCGCCCTTTTCTCACACAGCCGGAACGACACACGTTTCCATCGGAAAACGTATCTGTATCCACTTCCATCCCATTGCCATGATGGTTTTACTGTGTTTGAAACGGATTACAAGGCGCGCCCTTTGAACTTCTCCTGTGTATAAAAGAAATCCAAGGGCAATGTACTACTCCACAGCCAGCTTGCGAGTCTTCGAGTTCTCGTCTTTCGTATCCTCGGCAAAACCCAAAAAACCTCCACCTTCTCCTTCTTCCGGAGCGATGGATCCATGGGCAACCGCTTGCGCCGAGGAGCACGCCCACCTCACCGCCGCGACGGCCGCCGTAGCCGCCGAATGGTGACGATGGCGAGAGGATTTTGCAGAACAGACTGCTAAGAGAGCCATCAGGATCCTAGTCAGCGGCCATCCGCGACTTTATACGGTGCGCATCCCATTGAAGGACGCTCTTGTCTCCTCCATCCTCGACGTGAAGTGGCCATCGGAGGAGTGATTTTATCCTTCTTTTATTTCCTTTGTATCCCCCGAGCCAGCAACGTGCCTCAGCTCACTGTGCTGTGCCGCGAAAATATGCAATTAGGCCTAAGAGCCACTTTTAATGAATATCTTTTGGAAATCAGCATGTCTTTCTTCTTCAATCTTGCTTTGATCTTGAATCCGCACCAACATTGCTTCATCTGAGTAATTAGGACTGCATGCTCCCAAACCGGTGCCCAGCGCACATGCGAACCTCTCGGGAGAAATCACTCGGCCACCTGAGTGGTAATCAGAGCCCTTCTCGAAAAGGCCGCATCCAGCGCTAGACAAATGCCCGGCCCAGAATGCGAACGCTGCCCGTTGCGATAAATTAGGAACAGGGGAACGAAATTAGTTCACCGCTCACTTTTCGCGCCAGTCTGTTAGTCTCTCCCTGCGAACTTCGCCGCTAGGGTTCTTCTCCCTCGCAACCTCCGCCGCCATCGTCCCCGATCTGCGATGGCTCCACCATCTCCCGCCGCCCCAAAGGTTGCCAAGAGCGGAAAGGAGTGGATGATGTCCATCACGAACAAACGGAGGCTACAGAAGCTGGTCTCCATCGGCGTTCTCCCCTCCGAGGAGTTTGTGTCATGGTGCGCCGCCGCCGGCGAATCCTTCCCCACCCGTCGCTCCGATGAGGTAGTGGTCTTCGAATTTTTTTCCTCCACGGCTTCGGCCTTCCTCGCTCTCCGTTCTTCCGGGGATTGCTGCATTTTTACGAGATCGAAGTTTCGCATCTAAACCCTAATTCCATCTTCCAAATTGCTACTTTCGTCCATAACTGTGAGGCTTATATGGGGATCGCTCTGAAAGGGATATGCCCTAGATAAATCATAGTGATGATTGTACGACGTCTTTGTTCATGTACATATGATAACGTTGTTTATCTGTTCCCTGAATAAATGTCATGACTCTGTCCATTGGGTACGACTTGATTGTGAAACACATTGTTATATGACTTTATTCTAAACGGGTCCCTGATCCATATCATTACAAGGAGCAGTTATGATTTGATCAGCATACGTATTGGTTGATGGTAATGTTTCACATGCCATAGATGTAGAGACATCAAACCAATCGGATGGACGCATGTTAGAGAACATGGGCAGTCGGACAGACCTACTCCGAGACGCTGTGAGTTGTTATCTCTTATAGCGCCATCAGCGTATAGTCTCGAGTGGTATACCTATATGGTCCTTAGACCTGAGATTGTCACGGATGCCCAGCATGTTGACTCGTATACTTTGGTATCATCAAACGCTACTCCGTAACAGGGTAGTTATAAAGATGCCTACTGGGTATGCCACGATACATGGCCAGGGGTGTGATGATCAAGATGGAATTTGCCCCTCCTAGATAACAGGAGAGATACCTCTGGGCCCCTCGTGTGGATGGATAAGGAAAGCGCACGGCCGTGCTAATATGACCCTGAAAAACATGTTATGATAAATTTAGCTTGTTCCTTTTTTGTGGATATGTTGAAGGTCAAAAGTATACAAAATGTTGCAAATAAAGACCGTCAACAGGTAATGACTATTTGTTCCACATGGTCTGATCCTATAGAAGGACATACTTAGCAAAGCACATGAGTCACCTTTCGCCAAAATGTATCGGGATTTGAAGACAGTGTTTTGGTGGCCTAGAATGAAGTGAGATGTGGTGGAATATGTAGCCTAATGCCACATATGCAGTCTGGTCAAGGCAGAGCATCAACGACCAGTCGGGTTACTTCAGCCTATAAAGGTGCTCAAATGGAAGTGGGAAGAAATCTCGTTGGATTTCATTGTGGGATTACCCCTGTCCTGAAGTAATTTCTACTTGATATGAGTAGTAATCGACTGATTGACTAAAGTACCCATTTTATACCAGTCAATACCACTCTTTGGTTTTGTTTGTTTCAGATTAATGTAGAGTTGTGTTTTACTGTAACAGATTTGTGACCCTCTCAAAATACGTTTTAACGAGTTTAAAAAATTATGAAAAATATTTTACAAACTTTAAGAAATACAATTTAAAACCCCACAAGAATGACTACAAAACATTACATCATTTGGCTTGTACAAAAATAACAAATTTTTATTTAATTTAATTTAATTTAATTTGACCTGAAACAAACAAGACCTTTATGCCATTGGCCTCAGGTGGTGAGAGACCGCACGCCCGTGCTCCCCTGTCACCTTCCAGCGTGCAACCGACGCCATGGGACCCGCGCCGCCTGCTCCAAACCTCTATGGTCAAATTTCCTTCCCATGCCACCTGCCGCAGCCGCCAGAGCGCCTCGCGCTCTCCGCCTCTCTAGCGCATGCTACTGTCGTCAGGAATCTCTCCTGCACCTTGCTCAAGTACCTACGCAACCACTACTCGTCGGAGACCGCGTCGTCGCCAGTTTGGCTCAAAATCACCCATGGGTTGAGACCGACCGCTACACACAAGCTCACGGCGCACCAAGACCACCTCGAGCTTCCTCTGCCTCCCAGACACCACCCCAATAGCGTTGGTGCACAGACTTATTCCACCCAATCCGTAACCTCCATTGCCACCGAACAGGTCGTGCCACCCTCAATCTTTTCGGCCCAATTGCTTATGTGACCATCGGAGGTAACAAATATGGGCTAGTTCTTGTTAATGAATTTTTTCGCTTCACCTAGGTGTTCTTTTTGCATAATAGAAATGAAGCACAAGGAACATTAAAGAAATTCTTGAGGCGAGCTCAAAATTAGTTTGATTTGCGAATAAAGAAGATAAAAAGTGCAACGTAACGGAGTTCAAAAATATCGGCGTAGAGTTCCTCAATGAGGGGGGCATAAAAATCACGTTTTTGTCTCCCTATTCCCCTGAATCAAATGCAGTGGTTGAGAGAAAGAACTGGACCGCATCAAGATGGAAAGGACGATGCTACATGAGTACATGGTCTCTGACTTCTTTTGGGCGGAGGCCATCAATATTGCTTGCCACTCAACCAATCGACCCTACGTACACAAGCTCTTGAAGGAGATAGCATACGAGCTGCTCAACGGTAACAAACCAAATTTCCCTTATTTTAGAGTATTTGGTAGTAAGTGCTTCATCCTCAACAAAAGGCTAATTCTTATAAATTTACTCCCAAAGTAGATGAAGATTCTTTCTTGGTTTATACTCAAATGATTACGCTTTGGTGTAGTTGAAATTGCTAGAGACATGACGTTTGATGAAACTAATGGCTCGCAAGAAGAGCAAGATGATCCACATGTGCTTGATGAAGAAGAAACTCTAAGCAAGGCGATCAAGAAGACGGCGATAGGAGAAATCAAGTTTCAAGACGGTGCTAAGTACGAAATGAACAAGGTTCTTTAATTCAAGTGGAATGACATGTTTCAACTCAAAATCAAGTCGAAGATAATTCACTTGACGAAGCTGATAAACCTCGTGATGACTGTTGCAAGTCTTCATCCAAGAGTACATCAAAGTATCCAAAGAGATCATCCCGTCAATAATATTCTTTGAGACATAAACAAGGTAGCATCCACTAGATCTCGTGTTGCCAACTATTGTGAATACTAATCTATTGTTCCTTTCTTGAGTCCATGAATGTTGAAGATACTCTTCGTGATCCTGATTCAGTGATAGCTATGTAAGAGGAGCTCAACAACTTCATAAGGAATGAGGTATGGACTTTTGTGTAGAGGCTGAAACAAAATATGATTGGAACCAAGTGAATCTTAAGAAACAAGCAATACAAGAACAACGTCATGACAAGAAACAAGGTAAGTGTTGTTTAAGGCTTGATGCAAATATAAGGTTTGGATTTTGGTAGGACATATGCATCCATACCTAGATTGGAATCTACTCGTATAGTCCTGGTATTTTTTACTCACCATGATTTCAAGTTTTATCAAATGATTGTGAAGAGCGCTTTCTTGAATGGACCACTCACTAAAATGGTCTATGTGGATCAACAACCAGGTTTTGAAGATCCCAAGCATCCTGACCATGTCTATCATCTCCATAAGACATTTTATGGCTTAAGGCAAGCCCCTCGGGTATGGTATGAATTCCTTGGAGTTTTTTTTTGTAAAGAAAATAGTTCATAATCAGAAAGGTCGATACAAATCTGTTCACTACGCATGTTGATGGTAATTCGTTTGTTTGCCAAATATATGTCGATGACATAATATTTATCTCTACTAACAATTTTTTTTGAGGAAGGATAATGACGAAGCGATTTAAAATGTCTATGATTGGAGAGTTGAAATTCTTCCTCCGCATCCAAGTCAAACAACTCAAAAAAAGAACCTTAATAACCCAAATGAAATACATCAAGGACATGCTCAAGCAATTCGATTTGGAAAATGCAAAACCAACGAAGAACCCAATGCAAGCAAATGATTAGTTGGAGTTTGATGAAAATGGTAAGGTCATCAACCAAAAGGTACATCGCTTCATGGTCGGTTATCTTCTCCATATTTGTGCATCTAGCCTTTATATTATGAATAGTGTGTGCGTCTGTGCAAGATATCAAGCCTCTCCTAATGAGAGTTATTTGGTGGTTATTAAGAGGATCATCACACATTTGGTGGCAACCAAGGACTACATCTGTTTAGGACCCCTCTAACTCCATGAGTAACAAATAGAGCAGAAAATTGGCCTGTAGATGACGTGAGTGCCCAAGGATGAACTCGGCTTGACACTAGGCACTTGGATCAATCTTCTCAACTGTCACAAAGGTTGAATCACATTGATCTAGGGAGAGGAGAAAGTAAGAATTTATAGGTTGCTTGAAAGTTCAACTCAGAATAGTGTGAGAAGGCAACCCTAGCACGTGGGGAAGTGGGGGCAACAAATAGCCTCACCCAACAACTAGCTATTGCGCTCGGAAAGATAACGGATAGTCCAATGTCACATATCGAACTATCCGATGTGTCAATCGCACCAAAGTAATGGCTACAAACATAGGATCTAGAAAAATTTAGATCGGATACAACATCGGAAGGTTCGGACCTATCGGACATTCCCATATAAACAGAAGATAGTATGATATTTTAGCAAATTTGGAATTAGAGTGAGTCGGAACAGAATAAGGATCAGACTCTTTGATACATATTGGATAGTCTGATGTCACATCAGACAACGATATTTTAGAAATAAGAAAGCATGGTGGGTTGTTTCGAACACTGTATCTAATGGTTCGGTTTATATTAGATAATTCGACATGAAGCTAAACCAAAGGCTTACAAATTGAGATTTTGTGGATAGATATAAACAAGATTATTACAATTGAGTATGTAGATATCTAAAAGAAATTTTTCGTCGCATTCCTTTTAATAGTATGGCTTGTCCTTAGACTAAAATTAGAAAAGAAATACTTTAATCTTAAAGACTAAGCACCTTCTTATCTTTTACTTTGAGGGGGCCATGGGCATCTTCACATTCTATTCAAGAGGCCAATACCTGTACGTTAACTCAATTAATCATGCTAGTCCCCTAATTGCTTATCATAAATAACAAAACAAATAAGGGACCTGGATGCACTTTTTAATGTTGGCCTGTTAGTGGTACTCAACCCAACGGGGTTAATCGGCAAGCGTATGGACATCGACATAGCTTTCACCTCAGACTATTACAGAGTATCGATTTCCATAGAGAACGAGAAGTGTACCGATCCGAAAAATAATTCATTCAGGGGCAAGTGACGACAGAGAAGAGAAGGCTTCAACAGGTGGAGAGGTTCACCTGGCTTAGGTTTCACGTAGCCTATTATCTAGTTGGGTAGCTCAGCCAATTCTTATCTACTTCTACCTACTACAGATACCACCACAAAAATAGCTGCTGTTGACGGGTGTAACCTTGGGGATTCTTGTCGGTAATAGAATTTTAATGGATTGCACAAGATCTCAAGTTAGGTAGAAACAAAAGACAGTGAGACTTTATTAGGCAGGTTCAGGCCCTCGATGATGACGTAACACCCTAGTACCATGTTGGGATTATGTGGAGATCTCGATTACAATGGACTTCTCGAGATTGTATGCTATGGAGAAAATTAGATGAGATGATCATACTACGGCCCTTATCCCTCCCTTTATATAATGCAAGAAGGGATAAGGTTACATGATCGTATCCAGTTTGTTACACCGGATCCTATCTCCAGTGTCAGGCACGTATACGCACCAGTAAAGATACAAATCTCCGAATCAAAAGGGGTCAAACTTTATCCTCAAAACTATCCTTGATGTCCAAGTTATGTGTAGTCCGAGTGGTATCCGTCCTCTTCCAGCTAGTCTGGACCGCTCCCGTTTGCTACTCTATGGGCCTTCTAGGTAAATACCCGAGGCCCATGTTGTCCACAGTAGCCCCTGAGTACTTTGCAATCAAGTTAGACATCTTGCCGACTGGTTCGTTTGACCACTCCTGTAATCTGAAAATATATCTTAATATTAGAAATTGAGAGCAATGCCCTGCTCGGCAATACTGAGATTTTGGCAATCGAACTATTTATACGGCACGCCACTCTACTCTTAATGGTATATTCCATTGATCCGGCCACTCGGTACCTATTCTCACCTTGTGAAAATAGTAATCAGCCCAGCATGGGGCTTACCTTCAGCCATGTAATTGCTGTACCGGTCTTGCGGTATACTGCATTTAGTATATTTGAAAGTATACAACATCAAACGACTGATCCTGTCTAGCAGAAATCAGCACTGGGCCCAGCGTGGGGCGCATTTTCAGCTAAGTGGTAGCTGTACCAACCGGAGGAGGGATCAGCTAGCGACCCACTTAAGGGTGCACCGTTAAGATAAACTTAGGCCGATAGGTATTTTCTATCCGGGTTGTGGTATACAACTAGCGACCCAATAGGGCATACCTTCAAAACAATATCCGAGCCTCACCAATACCTGACTTTGACATGCAAAGCCAGCTAGCGACCCAACATGGGGTACGCCGTGAGACATCTTTTAATGGGTAGGGCTTCCGGTCCTATGCCCTTATTGGGTGTGCCGAGACCGAAATAGGCTCGATGTTAACAACATATTATCATTGTTTTTGACGTGTTGTCAAGAAAGCTTATTAGGGGAATCTCCCTTTGCATAAATGAATTTGGGCCCAAGCACATTAAGGAATGAGAAGAGCCTTCGCGCCTTCTCAGTCAAGCCGAAGCATCACGCGCTGCCGTTAGGAACCAAATTCACTCCCACCCTTGTCCCATCATAACAATGGATTTATTATGTTTAAACGGGTATCGGGTTGTGTCTCTTCGCATTCTTTGTGTGTAAAGCCCGAGGCAGCGCACAGAACCGCACCTAGCCTACAAGCAATTCTTTTCTATAGCTGAGCACTCATCCTCCCCTTCCTTCCATCATGGCAAACCAAGGCAGAGAGCTCAACGGATGGGAGATTGCCTGCGCCGAGCGAATCGCCGCTGACCATGCCGCCTCGGATGCTCGCTAACAACAGTTCTGGGTGGATCACGTGGAACACCGTGCCTAGGAGGCCATCCGTCTTCTGGTTCACGGGTAGCCACAGCTGTTCCCTGTGCGCAGTGGAAGGATGCACCGGTCGCCTCCATCCTCGACGTAAGGTGGCCTTAAGATAGTTTCTTTGATCGTTCTTCCTTTGGGTCCTTTGCAAGCCAACAACGATCCCTAGCTAATTGTGTTGTGCTGCAAAGTCTTTTGTAATCCAGCCTAAATGCTGCGTAATATATTAATGAAAATACCTTTTGGCCTCTCAAACTTTTCCTATTATGCAATATCCATCAAGTTCCGATTGATTTCATCTTCGCCCGAACAAATTAAACCAATCCAGATTCTACTCGGCCACTCATTATCTTCCTTTCACCCATGACCAATAGTCGGAATATCCAAGTGGTTCGGTTCCATAGCAATCGAAACAGCACGCATTTTGGTCCAAGTTAAAGCTCAGCCCAAAAAGACGACCTGCGGCCATTACATTTGGGGACGGGGAGGTTGAACCTCTCTACCCCGCCCATTTTTCGCATACGCTGCTTTACTCTCTCCAGCGAACACCTCCACTAGGGTGCTCTCATAGCTCCGCCATCTCCAACCGTCGTGAAGGCGATCAAGAACGCCAAAGAGTGGATGAAGTCTATAACCACCGACCGACGACTCCAGAAGCTTGTATCCACCGGCGTACTTCCATCGGAAGAGATAATTTTATGGCGCGCAGCTGCCGGTGAGTCCTCTCTTACCCCTCGTTCCCATGAGGTGGTAGTCTTCGAGAACTTCCTTCGTGGATGTGGCCTCCCATCTTCCTTCTTCCTTACAGGCCTTCGGCATTTTTATAGGATTGAGTTGACTCATCTCAACCCTAACTCTATTTTTCAAATCACCGTCTTTGTTCATCTCTGTGAAGCATGTCTCGGGATATCGACACACTTCGATCTTTTCCGAGCCCTTTTTCTCCTCAAACCCTTTCCATGCAAGATACCCCCAAGGCCGTTGTAGGTGCTGTCTTTCATTTGTAGGAAGGGGCGAAGAAACTTTATCCAAATCTCCCTAAGAAGACTTCAAATAAAGGATGGCACGCAAACCTTCCACCAACCCTTCCTTCTTTCTCCATGGATTGCCCCGTAGTTCTCCCTTCCTAGTCATCTCCCCTCATTGAGAGTGAAAGCGACCAGGTGAAGGAACTTCTACCTCTCCTCAGAGATCTGAAGCCAAGGGGCTAACCGGCATCGGAATGGTAGAAAACTACAGCCTTTGCCTTGTGCAGCCCATGAAAGAGCGCGTCCATCTTGGCTTCGAGTATACAGGGCCCAAAGGCACCACTCGGGACGAAGAAGAAAAACTCCCCGGGAAAGCCTTGCTTGCCCAAATCACCGAACTCTTTGCCCCGGGCGTACCCATCGACAGCACTGGATGCCCGGATCCTTATAAGTTATCACATCCGCCTCCTGCAATAAGCAAAGGACTTCTTTTCCCTTAACTCCGCTCATCAACAAGGGACTTGTTATGTCTTCTCTGTTCCTCCAGTTCCTAAAGCCCCCGGACATAAATCCACTCCGGCAAAGTGTCCTGCAGAGGACTCGGCTGACACGCCTCTGACCAAGAAGGAAAAAAGACTTGTTCTCAGAGAATCAGATGAGGATGAGGAGGAAGATGACACACCTCCACTGCATCGATGCTACTGGGGTTCCAAATCAAGTACTCCTCCCACTGCGCCGGCTCCAAGTCGTCTGTCATCGCCGCCGACAAACCTGGAACCCACGTCAGGGCTGGGTGGTCCTTCCGGCTCAGTCCCGAGTGGTCAAGCCACTTGGAAAGCCACAGGCCTTAAAATAAAGGTGCCACAGAGGTACGTCCTTATGACACTTTGTCCTTTCGCCATTTTTTTGGAATTGCGTCTTTAGCATTTTCCATCAACCACAGGAAACCAAACATTGAGATCCCCATGGATACTCTAAGTATGGTCCCCTCTTGTAGGGAAACCAACCAGGAGCCTTCAGCTGCTGCAACAACTTCCACCACCAAGCTCACGCACTGAACTAGCACCTGCCAAGGAGTCGGCTCATCATCCCACATCCTCGTCGACTGCTTCGTAGCTGAAGGGCTCTCGTCTGGCATCCAAGGTTGAGAGCCCTATCCCAGCCACGGCTTCGAAGAGCTCAAAGCCAGAAATCAAAGAAATTCCTCGCTCTACAGTGTAGGCCCCTGATTCTAGGGACCACCTGGGTGGTTCCTGTGCTAGCCCTGGATCTGTCTTGCTAGCGCAAAACCATTTACAATAGCTGGATCAACTCATATAAAATGATAAACGCATTGACCCCCGAATGCACAAAATCAATATTCGGCTAAACCTTGATATACTCACATATCGATCCTTTGCAACCCGACACCAGTCAAGCTCAAGGCGAGATACATGCCACCCTTGTTGATAGCTCGACCACTTCACTCGGCAGTGGAATGGATACATACCATGACTAACTCCATAGTCATATTAGCACAGCCGTACGCTTTTCCTATCCATCCACACGAGGAGCCCAGAGGTATCTCTCCTGTTATCGAGGAGGGGCAAATTTAATTTTGATTATCACACCCCTGGCTATGTATCATGGCATATCCAGTAGGCACCTTTATAACTACGCTATTACGGTGTAGCATTTGATGATACCAAAGTATACGAGTTAACATGCTGGGCATCCATGACAATCTCAGGTCTAAGGACCATATAGGTATACCACTCGAGACTATACGATTATGGCGCTATAAGAGATAACAACTCACAACGTTTCAGAGTAGGTCTGTCTGACCGCCCATGTTCTCCAACATGCGTCCATGCTATTGGTTTGATATCTCTATATCTATGGTATGTGAAACATTACCATTAACCAATACATATGCTGATCAAATTATAACCGCTCCTCGTAATAATATGGATCAAGGACCCATTTAGAATAAAGTCATATAACAATGTGTTTCACAATCAAGTTGTACCCAATGGACAAAGTCATGGCATTTATTCAGGGAACCGATAAACAATGTTATCATATGTACATGAACAAAGACATGGTACAATCATCACTATGATTGATCTAGGGCATATCCCTTTCACATAGGGTACGATGAAGACGTACACTATTTAGTGTAGCCCCCGACTTACTGCTTAGTTATAAATGACAAAGTAGCAAGTCAAACAAGCTCTTATTACACAAATGGAAACTCGAATACAAAGTCCAACTGTAAAAATGATGTAACTATTCGATATTCCAGGTATTAGGGAAGACAAATCTGTCTTTGCCCTTAAGCCGATAAGCCCCCGATATAGTTACTTCATCAATCACATAGGGGCCTTCCCAGATTGGGGAGAGTTTATGCTTATGCTTCTGATTCTTTCGGAGGACCAGATCTCCTTTGGAGAACGCATGGCCCCGTATATTGCATTGGTGATGGCGACGCACACCCTGCCGGTACTTAGCCGACTGGAACATTGATGCTTCCCTTGCTTCCTCTAGATGATCAAGGTCTTCTAATCTCCCTTCCTCCGACTGGTTGTCTTCATATGCTTGAATTCATAGAGACTTAAATTTTAGCTCAGTCGGAAGGACCGCCTCCGAGCCATACACCAGGAAGAAGGGTGTCTGTCCTGTCGCTCGACTCTGGGTCGTTCTGAGCCCCTAGAGAACCCACGGCAACTCCTTAACCCAGTGTGTAGCAGACGACTTCAGTCGATCGAAAATCCTTGCCTTGAGTCCTTGTAGGACCATGCCATTGGCACGCTACACTTGTCCGTTGCTTCGGGGATGCGCCACCGAAGCGTAACAGATCTTGGTGCCCAATTCTTCGCCCCAATCATGGCATTATGTGCTCTTAAACTGGACGCCATTGTCGGTGATAATCCGGTTAGGCACGCCAAAGTGAACAACAATGTCTCGGAAAAACACGCGTGCCTTGTCTGCTGTAATATCAACGATTGCTTGGCTTCGATCCAATTTCTAAACTTGTCGATGGCGACAAACAGATGGATAAAACCACCTTGCGCCTGCTTGAGGGGACCCACCATGTCGAGCTTCCCGACCGCAAAGGGCCAGGTGATTGGTATGGTCTGTAGATCCTAAGCCGACATGTGCATTTGTTGTGCAAAGAATTGGCAACTCTCACATTTACGCAATATTTCCTATGCATCGGTTACGGCAGTCCGCCAAAAGAACCTTTGGTGATAAGCTTTACCAACCAAGGAGCCTACCACTGCATGATGTCCACAATCTCCTGAATGGATGTCGTTGAGTTGCCTTCTTGCTCCGATATGCATTGTCTTAGTACCCTGTAGCTGCTTTTGCGAAAGAGCGCGTCCCTGACTACCTTAGAGTTTTTGCTTCAACGTTCTATCACTTCTATGTACTTTGCTAGACTTCGATCTTCCGGTAGCTCCTCCTTGAAGATGTAGTCCAAGTATGGTTGTGCCCATCCGGTATTGACAGACAGGACTTCCGCTTCCACTTGATCTTCTTGTTCGCCCTGCGGAGCAGACTGCTTGATAGAGGGCTTATGCAACTCTTCCACAAAAACACTAGTTGGTACCTGTTCCCGACTAGATCCCATTCGTGCAAGTTGATCTGCTGCTTCTTATCATGGCGGAGCACATGTTTTAGTTCCAAGCCATCACACATGTCTTCCAACTTGCTGACTTCCTGGCAATATGCAGCCATACTGTCAGCAATACAAGACCACTCTTTTTATACCTGCTTAGCCACGAGCTGAGAGTCCCCACCAACCATTAACCGTCGAATCCCGAGCGATATGGCGATGTAGTGCCCATGGATGAGTGCCTCGTACTCGGCGGCGTTGTTGCTAACTGGAAACAGGAATTGAATAATGTATCTTAGCTTCTTGCCTGTTGTGGATATGAGTAGAATCACAGCCCACGCGCCACTGAGCATGAGTGAACCATCGAAGTGCATCATCCAGTACTCGATATTCTCATTGGATGCTGGTATTTGAGACTCCGTCATTCAATGATGAATTCGACAATTGCTTGAGATTTGATGGCCAACCGAGGCTTGAACTTTATCTCAAAGGCTCCAAGCTCAACGGCCCACATCGCGATTCTCCCGGTGGCTTCCTGATTGTGGAGTATGTCTCCGATTGCAAAACACATAACCACCGAAATCTCGTGATCTTGAAAGTAGTGTTTGAGCTTTTGTGACATGATGAGCACGGCATATAAGAACTTCTGCATGTGTGGATATCGTATTTTGGAGTCGCCCAATACTTCGCTGACGAAGTAGACCTGGTGTTGTACCTTTTGCGAGAAATGTTCATGTTCCCGTTTCACGACCAACGCGCTGCTAACTACATGCAACATGGCCCAGATGCAAAGGAGAAGAGCTTGAAGAAAGGCATGCCGTGTTCCCCAAGACGGGAGACAAACCTGCTGAGTTCCCCAACATATTCTGGGAGCTTTTGCATATCATTTTGATTGGTCGGGGGCTTCATCTTCATGATCGCGCCATATTTCTCCTAGTTCGCCTCAATTTCACGATATGATACGATGAAACCGAGCAATTTTCCTAATGGGAGTCCAAAAACGCACTTCTTGGGGTTAAACTTCATCTGATATGCCCTTATGCTTTTGAATGTCTCGACCAGATCCGCGATGAGCTTGACTTTGACACGATTCTTCAGGACGACGTCATCGACATATGCCTCCATCCGAGTTGAGTGTGAAAACACCACTGTATGGTGCGTTGATAGGTGGTACCAGTATTTTTCAACCCGAACGGTATCGTGATATGGCAAAACGCCAGAAATGGTGTGATGAACGACCTGTTGATGCAATCCTCCTTCTTTAGGCTAATATGATGATAGCTCGAGTAGGCATCCATAAACTTAAGAGCTCACCTCTAGCAGTGGAGTCCACCACTTGATCGATGCGGGGGAGCCCAAAAGGATCCATGGGATAGGCTTTATTGAGGTCAATATAATCGACACACATGCGCCATGTGTTGTTCTTCTTCTGCACGAGAACCGGATTTGCCAACCAGTCTGGATGGTACACCTCCTTGATGAACCCCGCTGTTAACAGTTTGCTGATCTCTTCTTTTATGGCCTCTTGGGCTCCCTGGCATATCCGATGGCATATAAGTGAATACATCCTGGTTTGCACGGAGGAATATGATGAGCATGCCTTCCTATTTATCATCAACCCCTGTCCAGATCACCGCCGTCTTGGTTGTGTCGAATAGGTCCAAGGTTATCTTCTTGGTTCCCTCGGCAGACTGGACATATATTTTGGCTTGTTTCATTGAGTGAGGCAACCTCCTGCCAAATCTTTTCCATCTCGGCTGAAGCTTACAAAGCTTGTGCCACTCGCAGCTTTCGTTGTCACAAACAAAGGATTGTTTTACATCACCGGGGATTGTGATCACGCCATTAGGGTCCGGCATCTTCAATATGAGGTATGTTTAATTGGGTACTACCATGAATTTGGCAATACCTGGCATTTCCAAAATAGCATGATATGCAGTTTCGAAATCGGCCACCTCGAAGTTCAAACTTTCCGTCCGGTAATTCTCCTTTGTCCCAGATGTAATAGGCAACGCGATCTATCCGAGTGGAACCGCGGACGTCCTAGGGATTACCCCATGGAAAGGGGATGATCCATGCTTTAGTTCGGAACGTGGAATCTTCATCTGATCAAAGGTTTGGACAAAAAGGACATTTATACCGCTCCCACCATCAACTAGGACCATCTTGAGTTTGCTTCCTCGAACGACCAGATCGAACACCAAAGGATACCATCCAGGGAAGAGTATCTGGATTCGAATGATCCGATCGATGGAAAGTGATTGGGACATCCGACCAGCGCAAGTATTTTGGGGCTGCCGACAAGATAGCGTTGATCTCCCTAGTGGCAAGCTTTTGCTTCCGCTTGCACTCATACACATCTGATCCTCCAAATATGTAGTTGATCTCGCGTTCCACGTCTTGGTAGTCCCCATCTGGCTTTTTTTCGTGGCCGCCCTTGGCCGCCGACTTCTTGGAATTATCTGCGAATTTCAGCAGGATGGGGCATGTTTTCCACGAGGGTGGAAGGGACACACAGCTCATGAATTTATTATACTCATTGTTGTTTGGGGATTTAGGTCGATTGCGCTCCACGTTCGCGACCATGTCCTCCCCTTTGCGCTTCTTGTCCTTCGACTTTCCAGGTTCATCATTGGGCATCTTCTCTAATCTTCCATTGTAACCACCTCGACGGTTGAGGATGGCCGCCTCGGCATTGGCTTCCTGGTCTGCCATGGTGAACATCGCTTTGAGTGTCCTCGGGGGGTCCCCCGGTCATCTGCCTTAGCAATTATTCGGATTTACATCCCGCAAAAAAGGCGTCGATGACGGTTTGCTCCGAAACATCTCGAATCTTGTTCTTCTTCTTCATGAAGCACTTGATGAACTCACGGATAGTTTCATTCTTCCTGTGATGTAATTGGGCTATTTCCCACCTTCCTACGGGTCTTTCATAGGTTCCTTGAAAGTTGGCGGTGAATTTCTCTTGGAGATCATCCCAAGATTCGATAGAATTCTCCGGAAGCCCTGTTTGCCAAGTTTGAGCGGTTGGTGTCGGAGCTACTGGCAAGTAGTTTGCCATGACTATCTGATCTCCTCCTGCTGCACTGACTGGCAGGTATAGACCTATAGGCAGTTCTTTGGATCCCTCTCTCCGTCGAACTTGTCGATGCCTTTGAGGTTGAATCCGTCTAGCCAAACCACTTGGGAGAGATACGGGGTGAATGCTCGAATTCCTTCCAAGGGGCATGGCTCGTGTCACCTTAGAGATCTGTTGCACCGACCATAATGCTGGCCTTCACGATGATGCCCGTCGTGATGATCGTGCCGGTTGGTGGTGCTCTTGGGATGGTTGTCATCGCGCCGACTATGATAGCCATGTTTGCTGTGGGATGGTCGCTCGCTTTCGATGCGCCCCATCCTCCGTGCCTCTATGTCGCGGCGGAGATCATTGCCCGCCGATCAATGGGAACCTCCAGCCACATACGCATGCGCCTTGCTCCGGTTACGCGTGGATCGGCTGTTTGCCGTTACGGGCATGGTTGTAGCCGAGTGTGCGCCATTATGCTAGATCACCGCCAACTCGACCATGGCTGTTACTCAGGCCAAGGTTTGAATAAGCGGTCTTCCTTCGGGGAATAATGGGGCCATGGTCTCTAGGAGTGTTTTTGAGGCAACACTGTTGTGTCTTGCGGGGTCGTGTAGACTTCATGCTCCCCACAGTTTTACCGCCCGCAACTTGTTTTGAATGTCGCGACCTCAGATTTGAAGCTGGCGCATTTGATCTTGGTCTTCTCCGTGGCGTTACTCGGTTTCAACCGCCTCAACAGTGGCTGTTTCGTCCCTAGCGCGTTGAGAAGTTGTATGAAGGTCGCCAGCACCGAGCACAAAAACTTTGTTCTAGTTACAGACCTTCGGGATACCTTCCGACTCAGAATCTGAGTGGGAGAAGCTGACTTGCTCGCTCTGTCCGAGAGGTTGGCCACCATTGATAACACCCACGAACTGGATTGCTCCAATCTACCCTTGGGATTGATTCTCGACTCGATCACCTCCTTGTCTGGATTCAGGAAAGATCTGCGCGAAGTTGGCAACAGAGTTCCTAAGCATGAAAGGTAATCCAAGCTGGTACGTAGAGACTCCCCTAGATTGGATCTCGTCCGAGTCCTAGGAGTGTTGGTGCCGAGTTCTCCTCTGCTCATACCGGATGTAGGTATGGGAAGCAGTCGCTGGCTTATTGAATTGGAGAAGGTGGCCGCGGAATTCATCGTTCCGAAAAGAAGCGAGGTATGGTAAAGTGCTGGTACCTTCACCAAGCCGGATATCTCCTGGATTGGAGACACGAAGGTTGTCGATGCCATCCGTCACGAAGTCCACAGCTCCAAAACGGAACACCTGTCCTAGCTTGAAAATGGTTGCCGGCAACTTTGAAGACGTCATCAAACTTGGTGATGATCTTGACGCCCCATACATAGTGCACCAACTGTCGACAGGTGTAACTTTGGGGGTACTTGTGAGCAATAGAATTTTAATGGGTTGCTCAAGATCTCAAGTTAGATGGAAACACAAGACAGAGCGACATTTTTAGACAGGCTCAGGCCCTCGATGATGAGGTAACACGCTAGTCCTGTGTTCTTGGGATTATGTGGAGATCTCAATTACAATGGAGTTCTCGAGATTGTATGCTATGGAGAAAATTAGATGACATGATCATACTATGTCCCCTATCCCTCTTCTTTATATAATGCATGCAGTAGGGGATAAGGTTACATGATCGTATCCAGTTTATTATATCGGATCTTATTTCGAGAGTGTCCAGCACGTATACGCACCAGTATTTGCATATGCAAATGTACTAATCAAACGGGATCAAACTCTATCCTCAGAACTATCCTTGGCGTCCAAGTTATGTGTAGTCCTTGTAGTTCGAGTGGTATCCGTCCTCTTCCAACCGGCTTGGGCCGCTCCCGTTTGCTACTCTATGGGCCTTCTAGATAAATACTCGGGGCCCATGTTGTCCACAGCTACAGAGTACTAATTTTAATTATGATGGTCTCAGGTCCTCAGCGTGCCAACCCGAACATGGTGGATTGCAAAGGATAGACAGAACTATCACCACCTGCTACCTACCACATAGTTCGGGTTGGGTGCACTCAAGTTAAACTAAAGTCTAGGCCAACACCGAGTTTAATACAGATACGCAAACTTTAATGGTATGAGCAATCACATATGACAAAGCATGAACTATATCTAATGTGAACAAGGAAACCACAGATAAAAGATAGAAAGGAACTAATTTTATTACTCAACTAGAATAGTAAGACTACAATGTTACTTGATCATAAACGAAGACTTCACTCTCGAAGGAGCCCCTTTCCGAGGCATGAGTGGAAGAGGGGCCAACATCTCCGACTCCTCCCCACTCTCTACCTCTCACTTTCCCCCTAACTCTTATTTCTCCAGTGCTTCGCGTTGCCTTTTGCTCTACTCCTCTATTCGTGTCTTCATGAGAAGTAGGTAGGGCAATTTATAGCTCTTCAAGGCCTTGGGGGTACTTGTAGGCAAAGGTCAATGTCGGTTACCACTGAGCTTGGTTGGAAGATCAAGGGGATGTTGGCCGATACCCTTGGATTCACCAACTTCACTTTTGACGGCTCAGATGGACAGCTGGAGGTGGTTGAATGTGTACAAAGTTGGTTTTCCTGAGAAGCCAGGCCGACCGGCTTACAAGGGATGGGTAGGATGCTCCCCCGCGTAGGTTTATTTTCTATTGTATCGACAATCTCTCGTATAATTATTTTCTATTTAGCGTTCTGTTTTTCGGGTGTGTTGTATTTAGGTTGCTTTTACTTAATTGGAATAAGCCCAACCACTGTATCTATTTAGATTTCTTATTTGCCTGTTGTATTTTAGAAACATTTTAGGTTTGCTCACGATATAATCAGTGTGTGCGTGGAAGCATGACAGTATCGATCACAAAAACAAAGGCGATGTAACCGATGGCGTGCCGCAGTCAAGTATAGAAGATTGGTGTGGTACGTACCAGACATAGTGGAGCGAGCATGGAACACTACTACGGAGTATCATATCAATATCAATTGAAAACGGCCATTAATACTGATCTTTGAACCGGTACACGCCTCTTTCGGGACTAATGTCCAAGAGCTTCGGTATCGGTTCATTCGACTAGTATTGATAAAAAGTTAGTACCGGTTGAAGGACATGACTCCTCGGTGTCTCTACGGAGTTTATTCGTAGGGCTCTTTTATGGTACCTACTGGTAAAAATACTACAATAGTAGTATATTATAGATCTGACCGTCCATTTGTAGGGGTGTTTTGGTCTTTTATTTTATTAATTGGGAGGGGTAAATTTGGTACGTGATTTACGCAGCTAATTTTCCTCCTTTTCCCGATCGAGATCGTACGCAGCGTCTTCGTTGCAGCCGCCGCCGCTCGCCTACTCAATCCCCGTCGCCGCCGCCGGCCTACTCCTCGCCGCCACCGCCGGCCTACTCCCCGCCGCCACTGGTCATCTACGGCGTCCGTCTGCAGGTCGTCGTCGCCGGCGCCGGCGCCGCTCGCCTACTCCCCGCCGTCTGCATCCGGATTGCGCGGAGTATCATGCAGTTGATGTTCCAGTCCTCCATCTCCCGTCTAGTCCAGATGCAAAGGCAAACAACTGACTGATGCAGCCAACGGCCAAGCCACCTAACCTAGAACTAGCATTGGTCCTGCAATGGAGCTTCGAGACTGAAAGTCGTCGGTGTCATAAGGAGGCGTCAGTGGTGGTCTTGGATCACTTCTCATTTTTCAGGAGCCGTTCAGTTCCATGGACACCGTCTCTATGGACACCCTGGGTGCCGATCACCGTGACTTACACGGAGATGCTGCCCGCAAGCAGCGTATTTTCAGTGTCCAGTTCACCCCTGCATAGTCAGAATACGGTGTAGGCACTAGGCACATTGCTTCCTGATGGTATCGAACTGATCCAAGATTTCTGAGCTTTGCTGCTGTCAAGGCAGCGTGTTGTTGTTGTACAATGAAGCTGCATGA
>SPJY01021785.1:1176194-1202721 GCA_005191435.1 Raddia distichophylla
GCGCCCAGTCCTTCCAGTTGGACTTGAGCGCGAGCGGGATGAAGGCGGTGGAGTCGCGGAGCGAGAAGTAGCAGCTCCCCACGGCCCCGCTCGAGCGCGAGCTTGCATGCAGTGTGAAGAGCCGGCGCTAGAGCGGGAGATTCGGCATCACCCTATGAACATTTCGCAGAGGTGAGCGAAGATAGCCAGCATCACGATGGAGTTGGGGAGGAGGTGTACCGCCTGGATCTCGTAGAAGGCAAGCACCCCCAAGAAGAACTCTGAGTACGGCGGGACGAGCCCCGCCAGGACAGCCAGGTGAAGGTGATGATCTCCCCGTTGCGGGGGCTTGGCTCCATGGCACGTGCCGCTGGAGCCGCGCGACCGTCTCCTCATCAGCAACGGAGGCGGGTAAAACTGAATCAGGCGACGGCGCTGCCGGCGTCGAGGTGGCGGCCGGAGTGGCGTCTCCACAGCGACCCTTGCTGCGCTTTGAAGCCATGGGAAAGTGGCGGAAGCACGGTGGCGAAAAGGCTAAGTGCGAAGGCGCTGGCGAAGGAGCACTACGGCGACGGCAAAAAAGGCAGATGGTGGTTCGAGGCTCTTTGGCGCGCGAAAGGATTCAGTGCTGCGCCAAGGAGTGAAGCATTTATAGGCGAAAGAAGCGAGAGCGACGGTTTGGATTCCGTCCCCACTCACGCGCGCGGCGCCATTATGCCCCGCGCGCCTCGGCTTCCCGCGAAAAGCGGCACGGTTCCCCAAGGAAGATCGTGCGCAGGTGGAGAATCAGGCGTATGGCCGCCGCAGGTGGTGGGCCCCCACGATTCATCTCCCATCGCGCGAGAAATGGCGAAATATCAGCGCGACGGTTCGCGTATCATGGTGGACCCGGGGGCTACTGTTGGTACAGTAAATACCGGGGTATTAAGAGTCCTAAAGAAGACCAGGCGAGGGCCCCACACGTCAGGCGGGCGATCAGGCCCTAGCGTGGGCGAGCTTTTCAGCGTGTTAGACAAGGGCGCGCCAGGCGGGCGACCAGGCCCCAGTGCGCGGGGCGAGCGCGAGAGGCCCTCTCGCTGGCAGACTGGCAGGTGGGGCCCGCGCGGCAGGAAGCGTCCCGAGGGGAGTCTTCTGGGCGAAGGCTCCCCCCTGCTGCGAAGGACAGGCGCATTAAATGCGACATCACGCGCGGATAGACCGAGGAAGAGATGATTACCGCCACAGTGACCTCTGCAGGTCTGATCAACTATCACTATGGCTCTGCGGAACTGACCGGCAGAGAGAGAGTTTGCCGTCATCAGGCTGGCCGCCCACGTCAGGCGGTGCAAGTTGGGTCCCGCCTGTTTCTTTCACCGGCGTGTTCACACGAGTCAGAGGCCACTTGCGAAGCACGCGTAGGCGGCACCGCTCCGCACAGTAGCAGCACGTTTTTGTCTCTCCGGTCTTGTCTCTCTAGTCTTGTCAGTGTACTGTACGTACTACCACCCCCTTTGCTCTCTCCGCCAACCCGCGGCTTGTATAAAAGGAGATGAGAGAGAAAGGAGAGGGAGGAGGGAGCATTCTGTAACCATTCCCACATAACAACAACACGAAAAGAGCTAAGGCTCGGCAGGAGTAGGACTATTACCCGTCAAGGGGTCCGAATCGGATCGAACTTGGGCTGATCGGCTAGCAGAGTGGAAATCTGATAGGGGCGTGATTCACTGTGGTTCGGTGAAGAACACGCCGTCAAGCATTTTCCTTCAACCACTCAAAACCCAACATTGAGATCCCCGTGGATACTATAAGTATGGTCCCCTCAGGTAGGGAAACCAACTAGGAGGCTTCAGCCGCTGCAGCAACTACTCCTCCACCATCAAGCACACGGACTAAACCAGCACCTGCCAAGGACTCAGCTCATCATCCCACACCCTCCCCAACTACTCCATCGCTGAATGGCTCTCCTCTGGCATCCAAGGTTGAGAGCCCTATCCCAGCCTCGGCTTCGAATAGCTCAGAGCCAGAAATCGAAGAAATTCCTCGGCCTCCGTCGCTGAATGGCTCTCCTCTGCCTACAATCCTCCCCTCCGTATCAAATGGAGGAAAGAAATGGAAGGCTATGAGGCCAACGACGCCGAAGTGGCCGAGTAGTGGGAGATGCTACGAAATAAGATGGAGTTCGGTTCCAAAGTGCTTGAGGCAGGCCATCTTTGAATTTTAACCCTTTGATGGTCCAGGTATTTCTGAATGCTTCTTTTGTCTCTTTCCAGAACATGGGTAGGCAGTCAGTGCAAAAATCCCAGTGTCTCCAGAAATCCATTGAACAACTCAAGTCGAGAGATGAGTTTAACAATGCGCTTTACACACAGAAGTCAAAATACCACGGCGAAATCGAAGAACTCCGCAAGGAGGTTACCGAACTGCGGTACTGCCAGGTAGAAAATGCCAACACCATCCGAAATAAGTGCTTAAACAAACAATACCAAACTCATTGTTTGCTTCACGAGTCCATGTAACTTATCTCTCTCCAGGTCATGACGATGCCTTGGCTAGCCTTCGCGAAAAACAAAGGGCCCTGGAGGAAAAGAAAAAGACTTTGGAGGGAGTGGTTTTTCAAGCAAACATCCAGACCGAGAAGGTGACTCGGGAACTAAAAGGTAAGCCTTCTAATCCAAGTATTTCCTTACTCGAGCCCCTTGCGCTGCTTAAGTATCTTCCATCTAACTGATTTACAGCCTATTAAGTAAAAACTAAGACACAATTTGAAGTCTTCGATGAAAATGTGAAGTCCGCCATCAAGCTGCGCAACAGAACTCTCAGGGCTGCTACACCAGTGCTCCAATTTCTCCATCCAGAGGGGGAGCTGCCCACCAACGAGGATGTTGTGATGGCGCGGCTGTTGGATACTCCCAAGCGGCTGAAGGTTCTCGTGAAGGAAGCCGCGATGACGTGTCGCAGTAAAGCACTAGCCATCTTGAAGTCGCACTATCCCCGAGTTGAGCTTGAAGTCGTCAAGGAACGTTGCGCCTGCTCAGAAGAGGAAGCTTTTGCCTGGATGGAGGAAGTCAAAGAGACCTCCGCTGTCTTGGTAGATAATTTGTACATATACGCAGACGACGCCAACAGTCAAGCGGTCCTATAATATAAATGTTGATCCTTCATTACTACTCGTGATATTTATCCGAGTGCTTGTTTTCGTTTGTCTTTTCATGTAACACCTTTTCGTGACTAGCTTTGCCCCTCGAGTACAGGGAATTGGCTCATGCCTCTCTCCCGAAACACGTGCCGAGTGTCTAAATCTTGTCATTCATGGATTAGAGTACCACTACTCTGAATCTCTTGGAACTCGAATTTGACAATTGCATATAGAAGAACACAACTTCATTTTGAAGATAGGGTACGACGAAGACACACACTATTTAGTGTAGTCCCCGACTTACTGCTTAGTTATAAATGTCTGCTCAGTTATAAAATACAAAGTAGCAAATCACTCTTATTACACAAATGGAAACTCGAATACAAAGTTCAACAGTAAAAACAACGTAACTGTTCGATATTCCAGGTATTACGGACGACCAATATGTCTTTGCGCTTAAGCCCATAAGCCCTCGGGTGAGTTACTTCATCAATCACATTTGGGCCTTCCCATATTGCGGAGAGTTTATGCTCATGCTTCTGATTTCTTCGGAGGACCACATCTCCTTTGGAGAACGCACGGCCCTGTACATTGCATTGGTGATAGCAACGCAAACCCTGCCGGTACTTAGCCGACTAGATCATTGTTGCCTCCCTTGCTTCCTCTAGATGATCAAGGTCTTCTAATCTCCCTTCCTCCGACTGGTTGTCTTCATATTCTTGAATTCGTGGAAACTTAAATTTTAGCTCATTCAGAAGGACCGCCTCCGAGGCATACAGTAGGAAGAAGGGTGTCTGCCCTATCGCTCGACTCGGGATCGTTCTGAGCCCCTAGAGAACCGATGACAACTCCTTAACCCAGCGTGTAGCATACGACTTGAGTCGATAAAAAATCCTTGCCTTGAGTCCTTGTAGGACCAAGCCATTGGCATGCTACACTTATCTGTTGCTTCGGGGATGCGCCACCAAAGAGTAACAGATCTTGATGCCCAATTCTTCGCCCCAATCATGGCATTCGACGCTCTTAAACTGGATGCCATTGTCGGTGATAATCCGGTTAGGCATGCCACAGCGAACAACAATGTCTCGGAAGAACTCGCATGCCTTGGCTGCCATAATATCGACGACTGCTTGGCTTCGATCCACTTTTCGTAAACTTGTCAATGGCGACAAAGAGATGGGTAAAACCACCTTGCGCTCGCTTGAGGGGACCCACCATGTCGAGGTTCCAGACCGCAAAGGGCCAGGTGATTGGTATGGTCTGCAGATCCTGAGCCGGCATGTGCATCTGCCGTGCAAAGAATTGGCAACCCTCACATTTGCGCAATATTTGCTATGCATCGGTTACGGCAGTCTGCCAAAAGAACCCTTGATGATAAGCTTTATCAACCAAGGAGCCCACCGCCGCATGATGTCCACAATCTCCTGAATGGATGTCATTAAGTATATTTTTGCCTTCTTGCTCCGATATGCATCGTCTTAGTACTCTGTAACTGCTTTTACGAAAGAGCACGTCCCCGACTACCTTAGAGTTTTTGCTTCAACGTGCTAGGCACTCAGCTAGACTTCGATCTTCTACTAGCTCATCCTTGAAGATGTAATCCAAGTATGGTTGTGTCCATCCAAGATTGACAGACAGGACTTCCGCTTCTGCTTGATCTTCTTGTTCGCCCTGCGGAGCTGATTGTTTGATAGAGGGCTTATGCAACTCTTCCACAAAAACACTAGTCAGTACTTGTTCCTAACGGGATGCCATCCGCGCAAGCTCATCTGCTGCTTCATTATCATGGCGGAGCACATGTTTTAGTTGCTAGCCATCAAACTTGTCTTCCAACTTTCTGACTTCCTGGTAATACGAAGCCATGCTGTCGCCAATACAAGACCGCTCTTTTTGTACATGCTTAACCACGAGCTGAGAGTCCCCACAAACCATTAACCGTCGGATCCCAAGTGATATGATGATGTAGTGCCCATGGATTAGTGCCTCGTACTCGGCGGCGTTGTTGCTGACTAGAAAAAGGAATTGAATAACGTATCTTAGCTTCTTGCATGTTGTGGATAGGAATAGCATCCTAGCCCCCGCACACTGAGCATGAGTGAATCATCGAAGTACATCATCCAGTACTCAATATTCTCATTGGCTGATGGTATTTGAGACTCTGTCCAATCAACGACGAATTTGGCAAGTGCTTGAGATTTGATGGCCAACCGAGGCTTGAACTTTATCTCAAAGGCTCCAAGCTCAACGGCCCACACCGCGATTCTCCCGATGGCTTCCCGATTGGAAAAGACGTAACCACCGAAATCTCGTGATCTTGAAAGTAGTGTTTGAGCTTTTGTGGCGTGATGAGCATGGTGTATAAGAGCTTCTGCATGTGTGGACATCGTATTTTGAAATGTTCATCTTCCCGTTCCATGACCAACGCGCTACTGCCTACATGAGACGTGCCGCAGATGCAAAGGAGAAGAGGTTCTTGAGGCACGGGCGGGACCAACACCGGAGATGCAGTAAGAAACACTTTTAAATCTTCAAATACTTCTTGTACTTCCGCTGTCCACTAGAAATTATCTTGCCTCCGAAGGAGCTGGAAGAAGGGCATGCCGCGTTCCCCAAGACAGGAAACGAAACGGCTGAGTTCCCCAACATATTCTGTGAGCTTCTGCATGTCCTTTTGGTTGGTAGGGGGCTTCATATTCATGATCGCACCAATTTTCTCCTGGTTTGCCTCAATTTTCCTAATGGGACTCAAAAAACGCACTTCTCGGGGTTAAGCTTCATCTGATATGCCCTTATGCTCTTGAATGTCTCGACCAAATCCGCGATGAGGTAGACTTTGATGCGAGTCTTCACGACGACGTCATTGACATATGCCTCCACGTTGCATCCGAGTTGAGTGTGAAAACACCACTGGATGGTGCGTTGACAGGTGGCACCAGCATTTTTCAACCCGAACGACATCGTGATATAGGAAAACGGCCTAAAGGGGGTGATGAATGACGTGTTGATGCAATCCTCCTTCTTTAGGCTAATCTGATGATAGCTCGAGTAGGCATCCAAAAACTTAAGAGCTCACATCTAGCAATGGAGTCCACCACTTGGTCGATGCAGAGGAGCCCAAAAGGATCCTTGGGACAGGCTTTATTAAGCTCAATATAATCAACACACATGCTCCATGTGTTGTTCTTCTTCTGCACGAGGACCGTATTTGCCAACCAGTCTGGATGGTACACCTACTTGATGAAAGCCGCTATAAACATCTTGGTGATCTCTTCTCTTATGGCCTCTTTTCGGTCCGGGGCAAATCTTCACAGTCGTTGTTTAATTGGCCTCGCCTTATCATCAGCGTGCAAAGAGTGCTCAATCACTTTCCACGGGACACCTGGCATATCCAATGGCGTCCAAGCGACTACATCCTGGTTTGCACGGAAGAATGTGTTGAGCGCGCCTTCCTATTTATCATCGAGCCTTGCCCCGACCACTGCCATCATTGTTGTGTCGAATAGGTCCGAGGTTAACTTCTTGGCACCCTCAGCCGACTGGACAAATATTTTGGCTTGTTTCATGGCATGGACTTCCTCCTCCTCGTGGAGTGAGTTAACCGCCTGCCGAATCTTTTCCATCTCGATTGAAGCTTACAAAGTCTGTGCCACTCGCAGCTTTCGTTGTCACAAACAAAGGATTGTTTTACATCACCGAGGATGGTGATCATGTCGTTAGGGTCCGGCATCTTCATTACGAGGTATGGGTAATTAGGTACAACCATGAATTTTGCAATACCTAGCCTTCCCAAAATAACATGATATGCAGTTTCGAAATCGACCACCTCGTTGCTCAGACTTTCTGTTCGATAATTCTCCTTTGTCCCAGATGTAATAGGTAACATGATTCGTCCGAGTGGAACCGCGACGCCCCGGGGTTTATCCCATGGAAAGGGGATGATCCTTGCTTTAGTTTGGAACATGGAATCTTCATTTGGTCAAAGGTTTTGACGAAAAGGACATTTATCCTGCATCCACCATCAACTAGGATCATCATGAGTTTGTTTCCTCGAACGACCAGATAGAACACCAGAGGATACCTTCTAGGGAAGAGTATTTGTATCTGGATGATCCGATCGATCAAATGTGATTGGGACTTCCGACCAGCGCAAGTATTTCGAGGCTGCCGGCAAGATAGTGTTGATCTCCCAAGTGGTAAGCTTTTGCTTCCGCTTGGACTCATACACATCTGATCCTCCAAATATGTAGCTGATCTTGCATTCCGCGTCTTAGTAATCCCCATCCGGCTTTTTGCCGTGGCCGCCCTTGGCTGCCGACTTCTTGGAATTATCTGTGAATTTTAGTAGGTTGGGGCATGTTTCCCAAGGGGTGGAAGGGACACACTGCTTCCATGACTTTATTATAGTCATTGTCACTGGGGGCTTTAGGTTGATTGCGCTCCACGTTCGCGACCGTGTCCTCCCCTTTGCGCTTCTTGTCCTTCGGCTTGCCAGGTTCATCATTGGACTTCTTCTCTGATCTTCTATCATAACCACCTCGATGGTTGAAGATGGCCTCCTCGGCGTTGGCATCCTGGTCTGCCATGGTGAACATTGCTTTGAGTGTCCTCAAGGGGTCCCGGGTCATCTGCCTTATAAATTCTTCGAATTTACATCCCGCAAAAAAGATGTCGACGACAGTTTGCTCCGAAACATCTCGAATCTCGTTCTTCTTCTTCGTGAAGCACTTGATGAACTTGCATAGAGTTTCATTCTTCCTACGATGTAGTTGTCCTATTTCCCACCTTCCGGCGGGTCTTTCATAGGTTCCTTGAAAGTTGACAGTGAATTTCTCCTAGAGACAATCCAAAGATTTGATAGAATTCTCTGGAAGCCCTGTTAGCCTGGTTTGAGCAGTTAGGGTCAAAGCAACTGGCAAGTAGTTTGCCACGACATTCTGATCTCCTCCAACTGCGCTGACTACCAGGCTACAGACCTATAGGCAGTCCTTTGGATCCCTCTCTCCGTCTAACTTGTAGATGCCATTGAGGTTGAATCCGTCTGTCCAAACCAATTGGCGGAGATATGGGGTGAATGTCGGAATTCCTTCCAAGGGGTGTGGCTCGTGCCTCCTCGGAGATCTATTGTGCCGACCATAATTCTGGCCTTGATGACGATGCCCATCGTGATGATCGTGCCGGCTGGTGGTGCTCTCAGCATGGTTGTCATTGCGCCGACTGTGATAGCCGCATTTGTTGCGGGATGGTCGCTCGCTATCAGTGCGCTTCGTTGTCCGTGCCTCTATGTCGCGGCGAAGATCATGATCCGCCAATCAGTGGGAACCTCCAGCCCCATACGCATGCGCCTTGCTTCGGTTACGTGTGGATCGGCTATTTGCCGTTACGGGCATGGTTGTAGCCGAGTGTGTCATTCTGCTGGATCGATGCCATCTCGACCATGGCTATTTCCCAGGCTAAGGTTTGAATAAGCAGTCATCCTTTAGGAAATTGTGGGGCCATGGTCCCTAGGAGAGTTTTTGAGGCAACAATGTTGTGTTGCGGGGTCGTGTAAACTTCATGCTCCCTCAGTTTTACCACCCGCAACTTGTTTTGAACGTCGCAACCTCGGATACGAACCTGGCGCGTTCGCTATTGGTCCTCTCCGTGGCGATGCTCGGTTTCAGCCACCTCAGCAGCGCCTACTTTGTCCCTAGCGCGCCGAGAAGTTGTACGAAGGTTGCCAGCACCGAGCACAAAAACTTTGTTCTAGTTACAGACCTTCGTGCTGCCTTCCGACTCAGAATCTGAGTGGGAGAAGCTGACTTGCTCGCTCTGTCCGAGAGGTTGGCCACCATTGATGACACTCACGAACTGATTCATGGTTGACTAGATTCCTCCAATCTGCCCTCGGGATTGACTCTCCACTCGTTCACCTCCTAGTTCGGGTTCAGGAAAGATCTGTGCGAAGGGGGCAACAGAGTTCCTGAGCACGAAAGGAAATCCGAGCTGATACGTATAGACTCCCCTAGATTGGATCTCGTCCGTGTCCGGGGAAGCGTTGGTGCCGAGTTCTCCTCTGCTCATACCAAACGTAGGTACAGGAAGGAGTCGCTGGCTTATTGAATTGGAGAAGGTGGCCGCAAAATTCATCATTCCGAATGGAAGGGAGGATGGTAAAGTGCTGGTACCTTCTCCAGGCTGGATCTCTCTTGGATTGGAAAGACAAAGGTTGACGATGCCATCCGGGACGAAGTCCAGAGCTCCAAAACTGAACACCTGTCCTGGCATGAAGACGGTTGCTGACAACTTTGAAGACGTCATCAAACTTGGTGATGATCTTGATGCCCCCTACCTGGTGCGCCAACTGTCGACGGGTGTATCCTTGGGGGTACATGTCGGCAATATAATTTTAATGGGTTGCTCAAGATCTCAAGTCAGATGGAAACACAAGACAAGGAGACATTTTTAGACAGGTTCATGCCCTCGATGATGAGGTAACACCCTAGTCCTGTGTTCTTGGGATTATGTGGAGATCTTTATTATAATGGAGTTCTCGAGATTGTATGCCATGGAGAAAATCAAATGACATGATAACATGATCATACTATGTCCCCTATCCCTCCCTTTATATAATGCATGCAACAGGGGATAAGGTTACATCATCGTATCCATTTTTTTATATCGGATCCTATTTCCAGAGTGTCCACGTATATGCACCAATATTTACGTATACAAATGTACTAATCAAGCAGGATCAAACTCTATCCTCAGAACTATCCTTGGCATCCAAGTTATGTGTAGTCCGAGTGGTATCCGTCCTCTTCCAACTGCCTTGGGCCGTCCCCATTTCCTACTCTATGGGCCTTCTAGATAAATACTTGGGACCCATGTTGTCAACAGTTGCAGAGTAGTAATTTTAATTATGATGGTCTAAGGTCCTCAGCGTGCCAACCGGAACATGGTGGATTGCAAAGGATAGACAGGACTATCACCACCTGCTACCTACCACATCGTCCGGGTTGGGTGCATTCACGTTAAACTAAAGTCTAGGCCAACACTAAATTTAATACTCATACTCAATCTTTAATGGTATGAGCAATCACATGAGATAAAGCATGAACTATATCTAATGCGAACAAGGAAACCATAGATAAAAGATAGAAAGGAACTAATTTTATTGCTCAACTAGAATAGTAAGGCTACAATTTTACTTGATCATAAGACGAAGACTTCACTCTCGGAGGAACCCTTTCCGAGGCATAGAGTGGAAGAGGGGCCAACATCTCCGGCTCCTCCCCACACTCTCTACCTCTCACTTTCCCCCTAACTCTTATTTCTCCAGTGCTTCGCGTTGCATTTTGCTCTACTTCTCTATTCGTGTCCTCATGAGAAGTAGGTAGGGAAATTTATAGCTCTACAAGAGCTTTCGGGCACTTGTAGGCGAAGGTCAATGTCGGTTATCACCGAGCCAGGTTGGAAGATCAAGGGGAAGTTGGCCCATACCCCTGGATTCACCAACTTCTCTTCCGACGGCTCAGATGGACAGCTGGAGGTGGTTAAATATGTGCAAAGTTGGTTTTCCTGAGGAGCCAGGCCGATCGGCTTAAAGGGGATGGCTAGGATGCTCCCCTGCATAGGTTTATTAGTAAGTTTGTGTTTCTCTTATGCATGTGGGTCCTCTAATCCATGTAACACTTTCATCTGGCCCTTCATTAAAAACGATGTAAAACCAACGCTTCAGATTGATCCACAGGTGCACATTTGCATGTAGGAAGAAGGCTACAGCTTGGAGCTGACATGGTGGGGCCGGCGGGCCTAGTCGGATTGGGCGATCTTAGATTTTTCTCCATTTTCATCTCATATGTTCAAGCTCTAAAATAAACACCAAAACTTATGCAACTCAATAGTTTAAATAAGATTTGCTTTGATGGTGCTATGAAACCTTAGTTTTCATGTGAATGCTGGTGGTCAAAAATGGTTTAAAACTACCACCAACACAGCCCCAACCCTTAGTTCTATCAAGAGTGGACAGTTGAAGTGGTAGAATAGGTATGCGCAACCTTTAGTTGTACAGAGAGTGTAGACCGTGTATATGTTCCTAGGATAAAAAAGGGCCAATGAGTTGCAAAGACTAGCCAATTAGTTGTATGTTTTTTGAATGAGTCATTATGGCCTAGTAAGGAAAGGAGGTGAAAGGACAAGACGGAAAAGTAGATCCCATCTTGCCCAATAAAACCATTCAAAAGGGTACTTGTAGAAACAGGGTGAAAAAAGATTTTCCAATAAGACTATGAGGACATGGCCTCATCTCCCGCATTCCCCCTTTCCTCCTCAAGGCCGCTCCCATGGAGAGACAATCCATGGGGTGGGTCCCTCTCTTTCTATTGTTGAACACGAGAACGACAACTGTATCGGTGATATTTGTCAAGCTAAAATAAATCATCTGTTTCCAATATTTAGACATCACAATATTTAATTTATTGGATTTGCGTTCTTCTTTCATTGATTTGAACCGTGGTTATTCCTAGCATTAATATGTGCAACAAAAAATAATCTAGTGATGTTGAGTGGTAGTGGTCGTGCATATCGACAATCTCTCGTTTCTACAATATATTGTATAATTATTTTTTATTTAGTGTTTTTTTTGGGTGTGTTATATTTAGGTTGCTTTTACTTAATTGGAATAAGCCAAACCACTGTATCTATTTAGATTTCTTACTTGCCTGTTGTATTTTAGAAACATTTTAGTTTTGCTCACGATATAATCAGTGTGCGCGTGGAAGCATGACAATATCGATCACAAAAACAAAGGAGATGTAACCGATGGCGTGCCGCAGTCAAGTATAGAAGATTGGTGTGGTACGTACCAGACATAGTGGAAGTGGAGTGAGCATGGAACACTACTACGGAGTATCATATCAATATCAATTGAAAACAGCCATTAAATACTGATCTTTGAACCGGTACACGCCTCTTTCGGGACTAATGTCCAAGGGCTTCGGTATCGGTTCATTCGACTAGTATTGATAAAAAATTAGTACCGGTTGAAGGACATGACTCCTCGGTGTCTCTAAGGAGTTTATTCGTACCAGTTGGTGTATTCACTTGGTGCTGATGAGCTGTGCCGTACCACTAGAAACAATCACATGGACACATATATAATCAAAATTAATTAAAGCAATGATAATCATTAATGCACAATTGACTAGGAATTAATTAAATCACAGAACATGTATTATATTTAAATTACATTTGTATAATTGCTAGCTAGACTGCCTATATTGTTTAAAGTACACAAATGTACATAATTCATATAACAATTAACTAATATTGTTACATCCTTTCTATCGATTAACGTAACCATGCTCTTGGTATGCGTAGATATCCACCATGACATTTCATTGGTCCTTATCGAAAGGCCAAACTTATTTGCAAATAGTTCATAAAACTCGTCTTTCGGATGTATGACCTCATCATGAAGATGCCGACAAGTTGTTCTTGAATTGCTTTCACCTACGCTGGCATGAGTTTTGAAACTTGTTGGTCATCTTTCTGCATGTGGTCAACGCGTCCGATTTGGGTATACATAAACTCACATTCATAGTAGCTGCATAAATTGTTGCCCGGCGACTGTATGAGACACTGGTGGAAAAAACTTAAAAAGCGTGAAATGATGCTACAAGTACTTGAGAGTAAGTTTCAACAACAAAGACCTCCTTGAAGTCGTCTATGTTTATCTCACGGAACTGTGCGAATGTACTATAAACGTGGTTACAAATTGTACATAATTAGAGTTTGTATCAAGTGGAGGAAAAATAGAGCTAACACAATAATGAATGGAGAAAAATACCGGTTGAGCATGTCAACCAGATTTTGGTACTTTTCTACTAGTTTCCTTTGCGAGTCCATTACTATGATAAAGCTACGATCTAGCTTGATAATAGGAGGACAGCGAAAGTTGTACATATATGTCAATGTATGCAGTTAACTAGTTCAAACATTGTAATGCCAAAAAATACGAGGTGATACGAAAACACGTACTCAAAGGCGTAGGTTCGATGGATAAATGGCTTATATCTTTGTCCCATTAGCGTCCTATATATGTTGGTTTCAGTTTCGCTTCGGTGCCCCCCAACAAGTCTATTGATAACTAATGGATCAATGAAGCCCGCATCAAAAATATTCTCTTCTGCATAATTGTGCCTCCATTCTACATCTTCAGCATCTTATACCGTGAGGTTTTGCACACTGGACAAATTACAAAACATCATACTCATTTCGATAAAGGACAAAGTCGTTACGACAAGCATGAATCTTCTGTGCTTCCATCCCCAAAAGGAAAATAACTTGGCTTTGTATCTAGTTTCAGGTAGCGCGTTACCCTCTAGAAGAACCTTTTTTTTACAAGACATAACAACTAATCCAATCACTTATCAGACAATGCATTGGTCAACTTTCAGTTCTAGGTGGTACACAGCCCTTTGCCACTCCATACACAACAAGTTTTTACAACAAACTCAAAATATTACTTGATCAAAGTGTAGATTTAAAATTCTTCATTGATCAATGAAAAGCCAAAATTTGAGCTAGATCAACACCTTCAATGCAAGATACATCACAATCCAAAAAAAAATTCAAGCTTGCACATCATGTTTTTGCATCCAACTAAAAGAATTGTTGATCAAATTGTAGACAAGAAATTCTTCAGCGATAGTTGGAACCAAAATCTAAATTTGAGCTAGATGCACACCTTCAATGCGAACTACATCATAATACAATTTGAGCTTGAAAAGATCGAGCTAGATCTCTAAAATCAACACTAAATAGAGTGATGAATGATGTTACTAACCTTGTAGCACTTGGATTGAACTAAAATGATCAAATTTTAGAAATTTGGGTAGCACCTCACCTCTTGAAACTCTTAGTCGACGCCACTTGCTACTTCGGTTGAGCAGAGTGTAGAGAGGAAGAAAAAGTTCAAATAGGGTCATCCAGTCAATTGTACGCACCGACCGGTACTGACATACTTACATTAGTAACGACTGTCAGATAGCTCATTAGTGTACTGTTTCGTATCACGAAACGGTACTAACATGATCTCATCAGTATCCGTTGATGTCTCCAACTAGTAATAAATTGCCCCTATGACCCCATTGCCGTTGAAAACGTACTAATGAGTCAGTACCTAAGCCCTGGTTTCTAGCAGGAGAACTGTGAGCGTGATCACTGAAACATGTAATATTCGTTTGGCGGATAGTGAGATATGATATTTGTTAATTTAAATTCAAAACAGAAATGCTATGGGACGACAACTACTAATTTTCGAGATGGAAACACATCTTTCAGCGGTAGTTTTTATTATCACAGGATTCTATGCTAATAGAATATGAGTTGGTTAATTTGAGTGTTGACGTATGATTAACCAGGGGTGTCCTCGGTAAAAATATATATGGTGTTATGCGCTTGATCCAAACTCGATGGTAGCACAGCACAAGGGATTATACATGTTCAGGCCCTCTCATTGGAGGTAATACCCTAGTCCTATGCTCTGGAATTATGATGGTGGTGATCTTGCGATCATATGCATTTTGCGTATTACGCGGTATGCTTGGATTTCTCTTTCTAGGGTTCCCTGCCCACCTTTGTATAATGGATGGGGTAGAGTTATAAGGTAGAGTTCTAGTCGGTTACGAGGTAGAATTCCTATTTCTATCATTTCCTATCGAATATGTTAATGCCTGGGATTACAATAATATCTTCTCTATTCGGGATAACTTCTATTTTTATCCTTTCCTTACCACACAAGGAAAACAGCAGTCCAGCTGATACCACTGCGCGTGTGGTTGGCTCGGCCCACCCCCAGTTGGGTAGTACTCGTGGTCTGCCATGTAGATAATCGGGGCCCACATATTCCATAGTAGCCCCCCGAGTTCTTTACAATCAATTTGCTAGCTTTTTGGTCGCATGCCAACCAAGTCATGCTTTACACCGAGTGCTTCCAGTTTCTGACACAAATTCCCAACTGGCATCTTTCTTGCACCTAGTTACTGCTTGTAAGGGGAATGCGAAGGACTCAATAGAGCTCCATATATTAGATTGTTCGAGTGGTACGTAGTCCCATGTTTTAAACAGTGACAACCTGCCCATCACAAGGCTTGCTGAGCTTGGCCAAATAGTGTCTATACCTGACTGATTTTGAAACTTGATAGGCACCCAAGTCCCGTTTGACAAGGTGACTGGTAGTTGGCCCTTCATGAGGCATACCTTATCACAAGTTAGGTTAAACCAAGTGGTACCTATACCGACTGTTGCAATGCACAGCTAGCGGCCCTTTTAGGGCACACCCTTGAAACCCTAATAAAAAATCATAATAAATTGATTTTCAAACCGACTTGGTAGGTACCCGGTTCTCGCTTGATGCGGGGACCAGCAATCGACCTAACATGAGATGCACCCAATTCCAAATTATGTTTAGGAGAGTGGTATCCGTACTTGAGTGTTACGGTGTACAGCTGGCGACCCCTCTCAGAGCGTACCCTTGATATCCTAGTCCAAGATTATGGACTGGCTTTTTAACCTGATAGGCACCCAAGTCCCGTTCGACACAGTGACTGGTAGTCGACCCTTCATGAGGCGTGCCATATCCCAAGTTAGGTTTAGCCAAGTGGTACCTGTACCTAACTTTCGCATCTTACAGATGATGGCGTACTCAAGCATACCATACCTCATGCTTGAATTTAATTGAGCATTACCTATTCCCATTTATCAGGGCTTACAGCTGGTCGCCTGTTGGCGATTCTTACATTATTAGAAATAATCCGCAAGTGGATGGATATCACTTGTAGTTTTCACCTGCCGGGAGTATTTTAGAGTATCGAATCCACAGGGAACGAGGGAGAAGGATAATCCGAATATCTATATTATTTAAGATACCAACCAGCTAGTTAACGGGTGTAAGGATAATAATAAGATAATAAGACCGGTAACACACACACAAGAGTATAAAAAGATAAGCTAGGCAGATAGTTGGGAGGACAACGAGAAGAGTACAAATTTCCTTAATAGTGCAATCAATTATCAGGTTGAGCTAGCAGATATGAGTTTGGAGGGTTGTTTTAAGAACTTCATCGGAGCTCGGCCGATTCACTGCCACCCGCTATCAATTAAGAACACCGAATGGTTATGACTGGTCGCCCGCCCGACGTGTGGGGCCCTCACCCGGCGCTTGAGGGGCTCGCCACACGCTGGGGCCTGGTCGTCGGCCCGACGTGTGGGGCCCTCGCCCGGCGCTTGAGGGGCTCGCCCACACGCTAGGGCCTGGTCGCCCGCCTGACGTGTGGGGCCCTCGCTCGGAGCTTGAGGGGCTCCCACACGCTGGGGCCTGGTCGCCCGCCCGACGTGTGGGGCCCTCACCCGGCGCTTGAGGGGCTCGCCACACGCTGGGGCCTGGTCGTCGGCCCGACGTGTGGGGCCCTCGCCCGGCGCTTGAGGGGCTCGCCCACACGCTAGGGCCTGGTCGCCCGCCTGACGTGTGGGGCCCTCGCTCGGAGCTTGAGGGGCTCCCACACGCTGGGGCCTGGTCGCCCGCCTGACATGTGGGGCCCTCGCCCGGTTTTTTTTTATGGACTCTTCATACCCCGGTATTTATTATACCGACAAGTACCTTGTTGAGACGGGATCTCTCTATGATAAGAGAGACAAAGGTTGCCGATGCCGTCGGCCACAAAATCTAGGGATCCGAAGTGCAATGCTTGCCTTGACACGAAGACGGCGCCCATCAACTTTGACGATGCTATCAAGATTGACGACAATCTTCATGCTCCCCTACCCGGCGCGCCAACTTTCGACGTGTGTTTAACTGGTGGTTATCGTTCGCAATAAATTTGAACAGGGTTATGCGCTAGATCTCAAGCTTGAAGGTAACACAAGACAGGGGTTATCCAGGTTCAGACCCTCATGGTGGAGGTAATACCCTAATCCTGCTTTCTTGGAATTATGTTGATGATTTGATGATCAATCTTATGCCTCTATGGCCCTTATCCCTCCCTTTATATAGTATGGGGGGATAAGATTACAAGGTCTTATCCGGTATATAGTACCTAATCTTATCTTCAAAGTATTCAGCATGCATATGCATCAGTATTTATAGGTACAAATCCTCTAATCAAACGGAATCAAACCCTATCCTCGAGACTACCCTTGGCATCAAAGTTAGATGCAGTCCGAGTGGTTTTTGTCCTCTTCCAGTCGATTCGAGCCGCCCCCATTTACCACATCACGGGCATTCTATGAAGATACCCGAGGCCCATGTAGTCCACACTAACCTTGCACGAGAGGTAAGGTGTATGGTTTGGGCATGTGCTCACCTTTGTGATACAGGTATCTGCTGGTACATGGCTGATGCTTTGCAGGGACAACTAGAGGCTGGTGTGTCCGGAGGCATGCAGACAACCAAGTTCGATGACCTGGCGATCACATGAGGTGGTGTACTCGAGAATCTTAGCCATGGCAACGGATCCGAGGCAGCTGGAGACTGTGGCGTCAGTTACCATGGTGGCGAAGATGTTCAGTTCGGTGGGCCCAAGCATGGGTGGATGACCAAGGAAGTTGCGCGGAAGATTCTGGGTTATCCTGTTGTAAAATCCTTTATCGGTTCTGGGTTACCCGGTAGTAAACCCTATTCGGTTTTGGGTTATCCGGTGTGTAAAAAACCCTATCAGGTTCTAAGTTAGCCCGTGGAAATCCCTGGCCAGGTTCTGGGTTAGCCGGTATCAAAATCCTGGTTAGGTTCTGGGTTAGCCCATGGAAAACCCTGGAACGGTTCTGGGTTAGCCGATGTGGTTAAAACCATGGATGTTAAGGGTTAGCCTCTAAGAGAAAACCTAGGTGCGGGCCCTGCGTGACTCGGTACCGGATATTCCCGGATGCCAGAATATTGGGGGGAGGGGGGATGCCCTAGGCCTTGGGGCTTAGGCTTTATAAGGAGGGGGGTGGAGGCTTATGATGCAATCAATCCACCCTTCATGTAGCCCTAGGTGAGAGGTGTGAGGAGAGGGGGAGAGGAGGGGCTCTCCCCGTGTTTGTAAGGTGGAAACTAAAACCAGATATTAAATACTAAAAATATTCCCAAAATGTTTTGTGTCTTGTCTCCCTTTTTTCCATCAATTTATGAGAGAATGAAAATAGAGAAAAGAACAAAAAGGGCGAGAGAGGTGTCCGGCCTTCCAGCAGCCACCTCCCATGGCTGCATTGAGAGAGGTCCAAGGAGAAGAGAGAGGATGCTGGAGTGAGAGAGAGATAGAGGGCAGCTAGGGATTCCTCCCAGTAGCCGCCACCTCCTTGAGTAGAGAGAGTGGGATGCCGGCGCCTGGCTTATGGGGAGGTCGGCCATGGCCATGAGAGTGAGATAGGATTGGAGAGAAGCCAAGGGAGAGAGACCAGAGAAATGTCACCCCTCAATTTTACTTACCTTGAGGGTCGACGATCCCGCGCACTAGCCCCTGGATCAGTATGCTAGCGCGGAAGACCACATAGCCGATACAAGCATACATCGACAAAATGAAATTCCTGAATATTACATCATAGAGTTGCGCCTTAGGCGACTTTAGTAAGGCGGCCCATACACGCCTTATCTTACAACAGAATAGTTTAGAGTACAGCGGACTCTCAAAATATCTACCCAAAAGAATCCCTATCGACTACGGTCCACCAGCGACTGGAGAGGCCCCTAAGACTCCTCGGGTCCATCATGATCCTGTCCGTCGTCTTCAAGACACGCGTAAGGGTCATCTTCAATGCCATCGTCTAAAGAAGATAAGTGGGCGAGGTCAGCGTCATCCAAACGCTGGCTAGTTAACACTTCCCTTAATGCATATAGTGTAGAAGGCTCTTATTTGGAGGAGAGGCGGGTTGCTCAGCCCATGGAAGGCGGCAGCGAGGCAATGTGCTCTACGGCGTGGCATGGCGCGGCGACCAGCCCTCTTCTCCAACCAGCACCGGCCAGAGGCTGTGCAGCGGCGTCCCCTTAGGGATTAGCGGGTTCAAACGGAAGGAGGCTCGGCCAAGGGGTACAAAGGGCAGCACCACCACAGCTCCTTCCTCGCCGGCATGCACTTCATGTGTTCGATGAAATGCCCCAAAACCCGGTTCTTTGTTTGCGTCTTCTTTTCCCTCTCCCCTTTGCTCTGTGATGTGATATTGTTCTTGGGGTGAGCTCTAGTTGTTGGATGATGAGTGTTCGGTGAAATGTCGAGATAATGTTCAATGAGATCTACAGTGTGTTGGGTGATGAGTGTTCGGTGAAATGTCGAGATAATGTTCAACGAGATCTATATTGTACGTCCTGCACTCGATGTATTGTTCAAAAAGGCAAGAAGAGTCGTCAGGGGTGATTGAAATGAAAATGTATTCGACGCCTATTCACCCCCCTCTAGTCGCTGATTCCGGTCCTTCAGCCATCACGTTCTGATCGCCAACAACTGCCTTGACGGTTAGGGCGTAAACTTGTAGCCAAGCTTCTGGATCTCTTTCCCTTTACGCCCAAGCTTCTGGATCTCTTTCCCCATCAAACTTGGTAATGCCCTTAGAGTTAAATCCTTCAGGCCACACCACTAGGTGAAGTCGGGCCTTGAATGTGCGGATCCCGTCAATGAACCCATCATCGTAGTGTGGCGGAGATCAGCGTGGTAATCATACTCGGTGATAGTCACGGATGTGCCAATCTTCCTGATGATCCCTGCTACTACCACGATTTTCGCGCTAATCATCATAGTTACTGTGGCCATCATTGCGGTCATGGTGGATGTCGAAGCTTTTGCATTTCTCATCACACCGGCGTCGCTCGCCATCTTCTCGTTCTCATCGCTTGGTGTTGAGGTGTTCGCGGAGGTTGCATCTAAGGCTATAGCGTGTATCACCATGACGATGGGACTCACGTCGAGTACGCATAGCCATACTGGTCACGGTTCCTGTGTTGGTCTGAGTATGAGAGTGCGCCTTCGCCCCTTGATACGGTCGGTTTTGTTGAATTGCGGTCGTTGTCACCATGGCCTTAAATTGGGCCATGATCAGCGTAGCAGGGTTAACGCCCGGGATCCTCGGGCTCAGGCTGTCGAGAAACGTTTTGGAGGCGATGATGTTTTGTTATGGCGTATTGAAAACGGCCTGGTGCCCCACCTTCATCTGCAAGATGTCTTCGTTGACATTGTGGGACCTGACACGGAGAGACCCTGCGCGTTTCGTGGTGAAGACGATCCGCTTCCACCGGTTCTTCATCCCGATGATGTTGGGACTCAGTCTGCTGATCCTCAATCATGTATACCCCGTGGAAATCAGGACAGCTTCCCGTACTAATCTCCGTCTCGGTCTTCGAGTGAGAGAAGCGAAGAGCTAGGGTATCTTGAATGTCGAATCCGTGTGGCTCGAATTGAGAATTCTTTTTCACCATGATTAAATCGTCTCCGTATAACGCCTACCATCCGAGGTTCGTTCTCGATTAAATCCTCTCCGTATCCGAATTGAGAATTAAGCCCCCAACATATTACTCGCTAGTATGTGGCGGCAGAGTTCCCCAACCCAAATGGGAGCCCGATCGAAGCAATGTCGAATTTCTTCCTGGTCCGGTTGTGATCCGAGTCCGAGTAGGTGATGTTGAGCCCCCAACGCATTATTCACAGGTATGCGGCGACGGCGTTCTTTAGTCCGGAGGGAGCTCCGGGCTGTTCATTGTCGAAGCCTTCACTAGATCGGATCTGATCCAGATCAGCAGGAAAAAACTTGTTAGAGTCGCTAACGGAGTCGCCCTTAGATCGGATTTGACGTGGATCCTAGAGAAAGAGTTCGTTGAAGCTGTCGGTGATGAAATCCAAGCTGCCAAAGCGGAAAGCCTAGCCTGTGGCGAAGGTGATGACGACCCTATTGATCGTTGCCATCGAGATCAACGAGGTTGATCTTGATGCCACCCTAGCCTGGCGTTAACTGTCGATGTAAGAATAACGGGGGTGTCGTCGGCAATAATATATATAGGGTTGTTCGCTAGATCCAAACTCAATAGTAGCACAAGACAAGGGATTATACATGTCTAGGCCCTCGCGGTGCTGGAAATACACTAGTTCTATGCTTCGAAATTATGATGGTGGTGATCTTGCGATCATATGCGTTTTTCATATTGTGCGGTATGCTTGGTTGTCTTTTTCTAGGGTTCCCTACTTGCCTTTATATAATGGAGGTGGGTATGGTTAAAAGGTAAGAGTACTGGTTAGTTACGAGGTAAGATTTCTATTTCTATCATTTCCTACTGAATATGTTAATACCTGGGATTACAATCATATCTTCCCTATTTGAGATAAACTTCTATTTTTATCCTTTTCTTGCCGCACAAGGCAAGCAACAGTCTGGGTGATACCCCTGCGCATGTGGACGGCTCGGCCCACCCCTGTTGGGTAGTCCTCGCGACCTGCCATGTAGATACCCTAGGTCCATATATTCCACATTGAGAATCATCTTTTGTACAATGATTCGGACTCCATTTTATATGATTAGAGTATGGCTACTTTCATATATATTACAGTACTTACAACTTCCCATTACTATTTTTTCGAGAAACATATTAGAAAATATCAACACAAATGCAGTAGAGAGTAGAATCTAAAAATATTACACCCGCGCATTGTCTTTGATATTTCGTGATAGCAGTATCAGTTTCCTTCATCAACCTGTTTACCTTGTTGATAAGTCTGCGACATTGCACGGCAAGTATTATATCTCTTAAGTGGACAATCATGGTCGATGCCGCCGGCACCTGGTGGGGCATCCTTCCCATCAAGAACAGTCAGTTTGCGCATAGCCTTCCCTAGCATATTCTTCTGAAGTCCATTTCCTTCCATGTTAGTTGGAATACAGCTGCATGAACCAGCCAACAACACCAGGATGATCAGCAAAGCACCCATCTTTGTTTTCATTTCTTCCTGTAGAACCAGCAAACCAACAAATGTCAGTTTTTGTATAGCTTCTTGGAGAGCACATACGAGATACGATCAATTATTTCAAAACTGCGTTAAATGTTGCTGCTGATAACATAGACGTATTTGATAGACAAAAAATTTCATATATTCACCAGGCAAGGAGGTAGTCGAAGGTACTGCACAAAGATTTTGCATACGCCTTATTTGGTACCAGGAAATGTGATATGAAGAGGTGCTACTTATAGGAGATAAAAGTGGCCATTATTATTGCCCTTTAATTTTTCAAAGTAATTCTTAAATCTCGAAAACTTGACACCCACCAGTTAAAGATATCAGACAACTTAAAGTGGGTGAAAATTTTGCACTTGACAGACTTTGGTGCTCTTGGCAGTTCTAGTTTGATTTTTCTTATAGTTAAAAACGATGAGAATGTTAATTTGAAAAGAGGTATGAAAAGTATAAAAAAAATTTAAAAATATTTTTAAGATCAGTGAGAAAAACACACAAAGTAATGAAAAAAATATTTCAACAAAGCGCTACGTTAATTGGCTAAAAATAGCAAAATTTGTAAACCAAGCTAAAACTACGAATCAAATCAAGAGGACCTTTGCCATGTTTCACCACAATAAAAATGGCCATTTAATAGCTTTCCAAGAAAGACTGCGAGTAGATAATTGATGTGTAGTTTTCAGCTGTCTTGTCACGTAATGCTAGCTGTCAAGTAAATAATTATTTTACACCTATATAAATTTATTATAAATAATTCTTGCGGTGTTAACATTAGTCCTTTTTTGTTTCAGTTTAAATTAAATTAAATTATATTAAATAAAACGAAAATTTGTTATTTTTTATAAGCCAAATGATGTAATAATTTGTAATAATTTCTCTGATTTTAAATAGTTCTCTTTATTGTATGTAAAATAAGTTTTTCATATTTTTGTATTCACATCTTTTTCTGATTAAATTTTCAGTAAATTTCAGTCGAAACAAACAAGGCCTTAATCTCTAAACGTACCACAAATTGCCAGGTGCATACATGTAATACCCTAAAACAAATGTTGTACTACCTCCGTTTTATTATTTGACGCCTTTGACTTTTCAAGACGCCTTTGACCATTCGTCTTATTCAAATTATTTTTGTAAATATCATTTATTTTGTTGTGATTTGTTTTATCAATATTGAATATGTTTTTTTTTTGCATCTTTGCACTAAATTTTTAAATAAGATGAATGGTTAAAGACGTGCCAAAAAGTCAAAGACATCAAACAAAAAAAACGGAGGGAGTACCAGGCATTGCACTAAAGTCAAAGATAGACTTTCCATTCCCAGGCAATATTATCGACTGTTAATCCACGGGCGGTTATCCGGCCGGAATAAAAGTAGTCCCCTTCAACGTGATAAAAGTCCTACTTGTTAGATTTATATCCAAGATCAAATAATATTTCTCTTAACTTCAGAATACGTATTCGTATACATCTATACAATCGACCATGTGCTATTGCGCGCTACATCATGTGCGAGCTAATTCTATGCAGGTACGCATACACAAACTAACTCGGCGATTCTGTTTGCCGTTCACATGCACAAATGCGTGTAAAACAAAATACTATATTTTTTTGGCTTCGTATGCAACTTCCGTGCATAACCGACAGTGTTTTGTCATATAATTATACTAGAAACTATAAGACTCCTGGTCAACAACGATATCTCACTACTAAGAATACCCCATGGGTGTACTCATCTGATATTCGCTTAACAGCCGGTCCTTATGTGACATCCTCTATTTTATCGTATGCCACTTATATTTTAAAATCATTAAAATTAAATAAAAAAATCATATATAAAAAAGACATATTTAAATTATTTTAAATTAGTAAACCTTTGAAAAAATTTCAGTAATTTTGAGAAGCCAACATTTAGTCACTCTCCAAATTTCAAGCCAAAAACTAGCTCATGATTTGTTGAAGTGTCGCCGTTTTGCCGGTAGCTCGTCAAACCCATAAAATGATAAGCAAACATGCATGGGAGACCCAAGCCCAACTTTGGAGGAGAGATTCTCCCTCCAAATTTCAGCTCCATCCTCCCAAGGAAACTTCATTTCTTGCGAAACAAGCATAAATTATATCTGAATCCTATTTGCATTAGAATTCGAGTCCTAATCCAACCCCTCTTAACCCTACGCCCAGCACAAGTTGTCCATGACACTATAAATACTCCCCAAGACCCCTCCTCAACACCACAACTCGAAATTCAACAAATCCAAAACCCTAACCGCCGAGACACTTTTCAAGGGAATCCTTTCAGTGTAGTGCCTAAACACTAGAATAGATGGTGATGTAGATCCCGTCGAGATGGTCAAGATGGATATATGGATCACAGTATTTGGTGCGGAAACATCCCCGAAAAAGCTCGCCGAAGTTTTGGGCTGCACTGCCGCCTCCTCCGCCGCCGACATCACCGCCGGGGTCTCGCCCGTTGTGCCCCGTCCCAGATTCCACGCCGCCCAACCCAAGCGCACCGCGTGTTCCCCTATCGATGCCATCCACCCGTTAGTCACCGCCGCGTGTTCCCCTACCACACGGCACCCTCCCGTTAGTCACCGCCGCATACCGATGCCACGTGTCACCTTCGGATTTGTCCGCACCGCTGCCCGATTGCCTTCCCACCCGCTCACGCATGCACTGTGTCGCCATGTGTTGCCGCCCGATACTCCTTTGCCGCCGCCGTGTATCGCCGCCTGACTGTCTGTAACACCCCAATTTGGGGATGTTTTTAAATTTGCGCCAAATTCAAATTTTTGCTTGAAATTTTGGATCACCCTGACGTGTGGGTCCCACTGCCAGTCACTGTAGCACCTCTCCTTCTCTGTCTCTCTCTGTCTCTCTCTCTCTCTCTCTCTCTCTCTCTCTCTCTCTCTCTTCCGCGCTTCGGATGCCTCGCTTCTGCCCGTCGCACGCGCCGATGCCATGCCAGGCGCACGTCGCTGCCCCGTCGCGGTCAAGCTCGTCTCCCCGCGAGCATGCCTCGCTGTGTCGACCCCCGATTGACCAGTCTTGGACTCGCTGCCATGTGGCTCGCCGGAGGACCGGTCCGCCGCTTCGGACCTTCGGACAAACGCCGAAGACCGTCGGGCCGTTAAAGCCGTATCGCGCGCGTGATCTCCAGCTACCCCGCTGTGACATCCTAATAAATATTAGAATGTCCCAAGCTTTCTTTAAAAATAAAAACCAAGCTAAAATAATTTCTATTGTTTTTCTATATGAAAATCCCTAAATTTTCATACAATTATTTATATACAAAGAATTATTTTATTAATTATTTTCATTATGATTTTCGATTCCAGATACAAAAGCTCTTTCCTCGCTTTTATTCGTTCCTCGGTCAGAACCTTGACTTTGTCTCTCGATTGAAACCTAACTCGACCGAAACCCTAAAATCCTTGGTTGAGCCGATCCTCTATCCTCTTCCTTGACTAAAACCCTAATCGGTCGACAAACCTTAAAACCCTAACTTCAATCCGCTGTAACCTGAGCCCGGCCGACCTCTCTTCGAATCTTGGTCGACTCCCCTCTCTCGATCGGAACCCAAACCCAGCCAATCTCTCTTGCGACTATTGACTGGTCGGACCTTCTCTCTCATCGAGGCAAGGTCTCTCGCATGCCGATTCACCTTGCGGGCCGAACCACTTCTAAACTAAGACACCGAGTCCATCAGCTAACCGCAAATCCCAATTGGACCCCTATCCGTAGCCATGAACGATCCAGTCAAACATGGGCCTAATCGGCAGCCTAAATCCCTGTATAAATACCCAAAACCTTGCAAATTAACCCCCAAACCCTAGCCGCCGCCCTCCCCTCTGCCCTGCGCCGTCAGAAGCATCGTGCCGCCCTAGCCGTGCTCTGCTCCCAGGCTGAACCGCGCCTCCGCACACCGCCGAGCAGCCGCTGTCCCAGATCAGAGCACGCCCATGCCGCCGTCGCCGTGTCTCGCCGGAGTCGCCCATGGCCGCTACCCGTGCCTGCGCCCGTGCCCGTGGTCACTCGCCACCGACGCCCCTGGATGCCGCGCCGATCGGATGCCGCCATGCCGCCGCCCCGCACCCGATGCCGCCGCCTAGGCGCCGTCCTCGCCGGAGAGCCGCCGCCCAAGCCGCCTGGAGTCGCCGCCGCCTCTGCCCTCGCCGGAGCCGCCCCCACCTCCTCTCTCCTTCCCCTCATGGACCTTTCTATCCTCCTCTCCTTCTCTCTGCGTGGGAAGAGAGTGAAGAACAGGGGAAGTAAATCCCCTTTTGATCCCACTGTTGGGGGAATCTCCAAACAAGCACTGTTCATCATGAACAGTGTCTCTTCCGATTTTCGTATCTCCTAAACCAAAGGTCTGATTCACTCCAAACTAATTTTCCTAGCCTCCTACTGTTTTATTTTACCTACTGTATTTATTTCATGATTTTACGATGTTTCTATGTTACTGCTTATTTGTGTTGTCTCGGTTTGC
>SPJY01021785.1:1202889-1325568 GCA_005191435.1 Raddia distichophylla
GACGCTTCCTGCTGCGCGGGCCCCACCTGACAGGGTGGGACCCCTCACACTCGCCGTGAGGGGCTCGCCCACACGCTGGGGTCTGGTCGCCCGCCTGACGTGTGGGGCCCTCGCCTGGCTCCTGAGGGGCTCGCCCACACGCTGGGGTCTGGTCGCCCGCCTGACGTGTGGGGCCCTCGCCTGGCTCCTGAGGGGCTCGCCCACACGCTGGGGTCTGGTCGCCCGCCTGACGTGTGGGGCCCTCGCCTGGCTCCTGAGGGGCTCGCCCACACGCTGGGGTCTGGTCGCCCGCCTGACGTGTGGGGCCCTCGCCTGGCTCCTGAGGGGCTCGCCCACACGCTGGGGTCTGGTCGCCCGCCTGACGTGTGGGGCCCTCGCCTGGCTCCTGAGGGGCTCGCCCGCACGCTGGGGTCTGGTCGCCCGCCTGACGTGTGGGGCCCTCGCCTGGCTCCTGAGGGGCTCGCCCACACGCTGGGGTCTGGTCGCCCGCCTGACGTGTGGGGCCCTCGCCTGGCTTTCCTTCGGACTCTTTATACCCCGGTATTTATTATACCGACAACTCCTCAAGACCCCTCCCCAACTCCACAACTCGAAATTCAACAAATCCAAAACCCTAACTGCCGAGACACTTTTCAAGGTAATCCTTTCAGTGCAGTGCCTAAACACTAGAATAGATGGTGCAATCATGTAGATCCCGTCGAGACGGTCAAGATGGATATATGGATCACAGTATTTGGTGCAGAAACGTCCTCGAAAAAGCTCGCCGATGTTTTGGGCTGCATTGTTGCCTTCTCCGCCGCCGAGATCAGCGCCGGCATCTCGCACGTTGTGCCCCGTCCCGGATTCCACACCGCCCAACCCGAGCGCACCGCATGTTCCCCTACCGACGCCATCCCCCCGATAGTCACCGCCGTGTGTTCCTCTACCACACGCCACCCTCCCGTTAGTCACCGCCGCCTACCGATGCCACATGTCGCCTTCGGATTTGCCCACACAGCTGCCCGCATGCCTTCCCGCCCGCTTACGTGTGCACTGTGTTGCCATGTGTCGCTGCCGATATGCCGTTTGGTGCCGCTGTGTGTCGCCGCCTGACTATCTCCCATGCCTGCGCTGCCTATCTATTGCCGCCTCGTGTCCCAGCCGCTGCCGCTGCTCAGGCACTACACGGCCGTCGCTAGGAAACCGCGCAAGCCACCGATTTTCTCGGTTAATCCGGTTTATTTATTTCTAGAATTTCTGATTTATCCAAAACTTTCGGGAATTGCTTAGGGAGCATCCGAACTCCAAATTAGTTTATTCCAGAGCCATTAAATCTCATAAATAGCCTGCACTTTTATATATTTTATTGAGTTATATGTTCTGTTGATTGTTTTCCTGTTCTTATGCATATGCATCTACGTGTAGATCATGCGTGTGTGAACTGTTCGCGAGGATTCATGGAGCAGTCGGGAGGAGGATCCCAAGATCAGGACGAAGGCCAGACAGATTGCAACTTGCTCCCTAATTTGCAAAACTCACCCATTTATTTTTTTATCTAATTTTATCATGCGTGAAATGATGGGAAAGGGTAAAAACCTAATATATTCACATTGCGTCATTTATCCATTGAATTGAGCCTATTTATTGCTGCCTTAGTATTTTGTAGCCTATCGTTCTGCATAGTTGCCAGTGCTCATGGGTTGGTAGTTATTCATCATTTAATTACTGTCGTGACTTGGTATCGTTACTTGCTCTAGGCTTCTAAGTAAGAGCTAAGACAGAAAAGTATCACTAGCCTTATGGGTAAAATGTGCTATACTTTGCTGAGTTAAAACTATCATGGGAGGGGCGGAAGGTCGTACATGGTAATCTCATGATTTAAAAATTGACCTAATGGGTTGGTGAGTTTGAGTTGTTCGAGGCAGGTTTGATCAACAGAGGGGCCTTGGAAGCCGAGCTCTGTGTGTTTACTTTGGGAATCTTATCACTATTAATTGCTCTACAAAATTGTTTCGCAACACTTTAAATAATCTGATTAGAGTAGGTGTTTATGCACAATAGCCACCCAGTTCATGTTATTATCCTTGTATCATTATAAGGATTCTTGCTGGGTAGCCGTGTACTCATTATACAAACCACGGTTAAATTTGTATTCAGGGGAAGACTTAGGTCCGATCTACCTTCAGGATCAAGCGGATTCTGTCCCGAACTTCCATGAGGGTTAGCTAACGCTCAAGGGTTGGATTGGAACATCATCATACCTTATTTCTGCTGCGTATTCGAATTTCCGCACTCTAATACATTATCGACATTATTATGTCGTCTTTAAATCAAACTATACTTTTACAAAATATATAATTTTCTTAGTTACTTGCGATTGTGTGATGATGTTGATCTCTGGAACTAGCAATCGATTATGAGTGGATCCTGGTGAAGCCGGGGTAGCGATAGAAGTTGGTAACAGAGCCAGTCTAACCCTAGGAAGCGTAGCTAGTGGGTCTTTAAAACCTAAGGAGTTATTTTCAATAATAAAATTTTTATCACCTTTGCTACTATATGATCTTTCTATCTATTTCCAAAGTCTAGTATATCTCTACTAGGAATTTTTTGCTTTCACTCTTTTCTACTCACCTTCTAAATTTCATTCTGTCAATGCCTTTTATTCCACCTTACAAAGTTTTATTCTATCTACCCCCATGATTCAAAGTATAGTCGTTAGACCCAATTTGTTCAAGAAAATGTTATACTGCTACCAACAGCAACATCAAAGAAGAAAAAGAGACCGTCATTGAAGAAAAGAAGAAACGGAAGACTACTTGATGAAGATGGAGAACGATGATCATATTAGTCTTGTTTTCTACCCATCCTATGTTAGTAGATGACCAAAGGTCGTGAAAGTGAAGCCCATGGAAGAGGTAGAGGGTGTAGACGTGGAGTTCATCTTATACCTATCAATTTGCAAGAGGAATTGGAATCCCTGATCGATCAAGAGAATGCTGCTGATCAAGGAGGTCAAGTCCATGATGAAAGGTGAATCAACCAAACTGCTTAAGATGTCGGTAACCAAGGAGGACAAGGCAATGTTGTTGCTCAGGTTTTTTATCCTCCGCTACAGCCTCAGCCTCAGCATCAGCAACCGTCACCACCACATCCCCACTGCAGGCTGGACCAGCGCATGATGTGTTTATACTTCAATCCCTGCATTTGATTATGAATCGTCTGAATCAGCCACCACCGCAGACGACGCTAGCACTCGAGTTACCGCGATCAAAGTTCAGGGAGTTCATGGGAACTCGGCCATCAGAGTTTTCTGGCCATGGAGGACTGATTGAAGCTGAAGGACTGGACACTTGATATGGGGTTTAGTTAAAGCCCCTTCGTTGTGAGACGTTTGATTATGTGTATTTTGGAAGGAGCTCAGCGCAAGCACAATGATGAGAAGAAGAGAAAGTTCAATTCTCAGCAGGCAAGCAGTAGTGTAAGGCCTCGCACCAATAAAGCTTAGAGTTTTGGTCAGGCACAGAATCAACCAAGGCAATACCAACACATAGATTTTAAGCAATCAATCACCCCTCAAATCGGGAATTTTGCAAAATTTAGCGAAATTTGAAAAATTCACGTGAATTTGAGTTGGAGCCTGACAGGTGGACCCCACAGCAGACCCCCTCTCTCTCCCCCCTCTCTCTGTTTCTCTCTCTCACTTCCCTGTCCCTTTCTCCCTCCTAGCTGCACTGTTCAGCCGTCCTTAGCGTCATGCTTCTCTGCACCGCTGTGCTAGCCGCGTCGCACGCCGACCTCCATCATGGCCGCGCCGCGCGCGCGTCCATTTGTCATGCCGCGCCATGCCCTATCCTACCGCCTGCAGCTGTGCCTAATCCGCGCCGCCCAGTCACGGCTCCATTGTCTCCAGTGTGTCCCCAAGTGCAACAGCGAGCCCCCATGACCGCCCGGCACTTATAAAAACCCCCCGCCGAGCCTCTGAGCCAAGTTTCCCCTGTTTTCCCTCGAATCAGATCTCGCTGGCGTCGAAGCTTTCCTGGCGAACCAGTGAGCCATCGTTCAATTCTTTCCACCCCAAGCCTCTAGGCAACGCCCTAATTATGTCCCCCCATTCAATTTTAGCCAAGGAGCCTTGCGTCGCTGTGCCGGCGCCTCCTCTGCTTCGTCCACACCAAAGCTTATGGTGAGCACAGCCGCAATCTCCTGTCACTCCTCGCTCACGCTTCTAGCCTGTAGATCCGTTTGGCTGCACTGCTTCTCCGGTGAGCTCACCGATTCGCGGCCGCCGTCCGGCCATCGTTGGCCGCTGCACGTGTGTCGCTACGTTCCCTAGGGCTTGTAGATGCCATTGAGTCAACGCGCATGAGTGGACCATCCCTGTAGCACCGCCGCGTTGTTTGCCGCAGCCGCCAGTCACCTCCAGTCACGAGGTAGATGATGATGGTGAGCCTTCGGATCGAGCGCCAAGATCCGTGTCGTGCTGTGCTGATGAGCCACTTACACGCGGGCCCCATCAGTCAGGGCGACCTTTCACGAGCTGGCAGAAGGTCTCGTCGTTGAGTCACTGTCTTGTGGACCCTCGGTCCCACCAGTCGGATTTAGTGGAGGCGCCTGGAATCGTGGGCGCCATCTCCTCGCGGAAGCGCCTTTCAGATTGCCGCCTTCGGCGTGCTCTGCGCCGCTCGGGCGCGCGTAGCGTGCGAATGGGCCGTGGGCCTCATCGTTTAACTGGGCCGGTCGCTGGTTGGCTTGTCCCAGTTCGGTTAAAAGGATTTTCCAGCGATTTTGCCATTTAGCTAAGTACCGAATTAGCTTTAGATTTACTTAAAATAGCTAGATACTCCTAAAAGTTCTGGAAAAATTAAGGTAAATACTAGCGACAACATTGGATTTTATAAAAATATAATCTTGGTCACTGTATTAGGGAATCTCGCACTGTTGGTTATAATGATAGATTTTTCTTCGCGGGAACAATAATATGATTAGAAGATAATTATTGATTATGTTAATTAGTGAATTAGGCACCAAATATTCTTCCGAAAATATATTGAATAAATATGTGCCTTAACAATTTTTAGGACACCCTAAAATGCCTTTAGTACTCTAGTTAATCCATAGAATCCTTTAATTTGAACTGATAGTTAAATTTGTAGGTTTTCTTATATTTAAATAGTTAATTTAACTCTAGGGAATCTGTCGGTTAGTTCCAATTATAAAATTTGACACCAACTGACTTCTAGAAATTATGGACGGATAAGTGCTTTAATATTTCAGGAATAGTTTACTTTTGCACATTAATTTAAATATAAACCTCAGGGAAGTTATTAATAAACAATTAATACATAGCTAGCTTTTCTTTATTAAAATTTATCCAAGAGAGGATTTTGGGATAATAAGTTAATAAAGAAATATAACCAAGGTTTACCCATGAGGATTTTCCGATGAACCTTATCCCGTACGTAGGAGGAATATCCGATATTCGTCATTTCACGTTGCCGAGAAACCCTAATCACTCTTTTGCGACCTTATCATACGAAATCGTGTTTTGGGGTTTAGTAGACTATTCTATATTATTAATATTATTTATTAATGCACCGTGCCATGCATAGCATATCATGCGCAAAGTTGGTTCGTTAGTCGAGCTTGGTATATATGCCGAGGGTTTAACCTAGATCGTGCATGCATTATGTTTTCCATTTCATTAGCAAGTAATTATTTGTTTGTTGGTTTGATTAGACATAGGCGATCCCGAAGGGAGATTGGGGGACGCCGAAGGGGACCACCTACCGTATCAAGGCGAGTTAACACTTACTCTTTAGATGTGATCCGTATTAGGGAGAGACAGCGACTTTCCCTAGTGCGGATTAACATCGCTAATATCATGTTCATTGCCCAGTTTTTCATAAACTATGTTGTTTAGATGCATGCTTATTAGATCGCCTAATTGTTAATCATGTTATACTTATACATGCCTGCCTTGAAATGTTTAGCCTTAATGACTGCCTTGATTGTCATTGCTCTTGTTAGCCTATGATTAGTCTGATAACCACTTTAACTCTACCTAATGGGTAAAATTTGCTTAGACCGGCTTAGGTTTAACAAATATTCTGGCTAATCACCACGGAACGGTGAACCGATATTCACCGGACATTCATGATTCTCATCCAATATGATTTAATATGTGACCGTTAGGGCTGGTAGATGCATGTTGGGCTGATTGTGTTTGTGGGTATGGACATGTGGGGATTTGATCGGTTTGGGTCAGTTGGTTGGGAAAGTTCAAGTGTATGGATTGCCCCTAGTTGGATTTGGACATCCTGAGGGATGATTAAGGCACGAGATGCCTAGTGCTGGGTTTAGCCCGGGGCTTACCCAGGAGGAGCGCGGATAGATAAGCGTAGCGGGGAATCGCTGCCATCCGGGATGGTTCCAACACAACGCGTGGCCATCGCGCAGAGCACAGGACGTGGATCGCCAGTTGTGAGCACTCTACGGAGGCCCTCTAGGACCAGTCTCGATAGGGAACCGGAATTGGCCGGACTGCCCGATGATCTGGTTCGGACTGTACGAGGTACCCTCCAGACGAGCACTCGGCCTTGATTTATTTGATTTACCGGACTGAACAAGATGTCTTCGGACAGTCCGAGCCACTTAGCGACATTCAGAGATTCCGAGCTCATTTCCTTGATCCACATATCCTCTAAATCTCAAATATAACATTTGTTTGGGTCACTGTTCACAACCTACCTCAGATGTCCGAAGGTTTTAACTAACAGTCCGAAATCCACTTATTGTGCCGTAACGGCTAGACCTGAGGGGGAGCTATATATACCCACTTCACTGTTTCCAGTAGTACACACTGTGCGCATAACTCAGATTCATTTCATTCTCTCCCTCTCTTAAGAACCCTAAAAGCATCTCCCCTCCTAGGGCATCTTGTGAGAACGATTTGAGAGTGGAGAAGCTCGATTGTTGCTAGACCTGAGCTTGGTCCATCTCATGAGCACCTTGGTCACCTCCAGGTAAGTGATTTCTCGCCGAATTTGTTACTCTTGGAAGTTGAGGACTCCTAGACGGCTAGGCATCACCGTGAGCCACCGGAGCGGTGTGGTTGGCCTCGGAACGTTTGTGAGGGTGTGATTCCGCCTCTGCAAGGAAAGGAATCAATGTAAAATTTTGTGAGTGCTTTGGCACAAATCCGAGAGGGATAGAGTCAAGTGGGACTCGGGCTCAACGGTGTTGAGCCTACCTCAATGGAGAGTAGGATCTCCTCAAATATCCAAACTTCGGGATAAAACTCCTCATGTCTTACTTCATATTTGGTTTGAGATTTCTCTCTTGCTAGATCTACTCTGTTTCATATCTTGTGCTTGAGGAAGACCTCTCCTGTGTTCTTGTGATATTGCTCTTGGTATTTTTGTTGTTTGAGTGGTGCATGATGTTTCCTGAGATTTGGGGGCAAGATCTTCAGACTTGACCTTGGACTATACGAAGGGTGTCACGGACAGTCCGAATTTATCTCCGCAGCGCAGCTGAAGTTTGAATTTAGTGTCACGCCTGTTCTCCCCTCTCTAGGCGTCATCTTGGTCCTTTCATGGCCTAGTAGCCATTGAACTGGGAGTCTGGGACTGATGTAATACTCAGTCCTGGTTCCTGACTAACCGAGAGTGTTCTGGTATAGAAGGGTCGTTTCCTAGTAGCCATCTTTGATAGTGCTGTCGTCAAATATATTTCTTGAGATTGGCATTAATACATACGATCTAACAGCAAAAACTCACTACTGATGAATTTCACGGCACACTAATATAGACTAATTTTGAAAAATTATCAGTTATGAAATGATTACAATATTATCGATCGATCTATGTAGAAACAGTGTACTATTGCTGTCCACAAAGATATCTAACATGTTATGATACACCAAATCTGCGCGCATTACATTTCTCATATTGGACAATTTAAATTTATATGTCATCTCAAATAAGATTGATTTTCAAATTGTAAAATTTAAGTTATAGGAATATACTAGCTATACTATATATCCAAATATTACTTTTTTTTTCAAATATTACTTATTGTTCATACTATATTACCTAGTGCATCTGGTTGAAGAGTAATAATATAATATTCTAGTAGAATAATTTTGACTCGACAAATGATGTCTTCTCCACACTGCACTCCGCGTCAGGGAGGTGGTAGAGGCTGTACTCTGTTGTCTCCAGAAGCTGACGTACAGTTATCTTTTAGGTGGGTATAGTTCTTTACGTCTTACATTTTAAAAAAAATTAAAAACTACTGTTGCAGATTTGTTATTTTACGACCTAAACGACTTAGAACTTTATATTCATTTTTATCACCGGGTTTCAACTGGTTTTACTTAGGTTACTTTTTAAATAATTTTTCAAACTTTTCAGAAGTCTCTTGAATGGTCACAATTTTTTAAGACTTATTTTCAACTAAAATTAAAAACTACTGTTGCAAATTTGTTATTTTATGACCTAAACGGCTTAGAACTTTAAATTCATTTTTATCATTGGGCTTCAACTGGTTTTACTTAGGTTACTTTTTTATATAATTTTTAAAACTTTTCAAAAGTCTCTTGAATGGTCACAATTTTTTAACACTAATTTTCAACTAGCTGCCTGAGCTGAAAAAAACAAGGCCTGATTCAGGATGTTGCTCTAGGCAGTTGGACACTAGCTAGAGCCTTGTATAGGTTCTATAAAACTTGTTACCCTCGCTCAAATCTATTGAAACGGCAATATCCATATTTTAAAGAAAAATATGGCCGATCATTGAGAAACGGGGTCTCGCCGAGTTTATTTTGATTTACGCAAACCAAAGGCCCTTTTATTTCTAGATTAACCTTTCCAATGTTGGAATATCAAAAGAATACACAAGAACACAAAGGGTTTTTTACCATGGTTGAGGCATCTTATTTTGAGATAATAGTGCTATCTACAAAAAATTGATATTGGCGAGGTAATGATTAAAAGGGTTTGAATTAGGTTTAGTGATGCCCAATTCGATGTCCTTTGGATGCCTATGATGATCTAATGTGAACTCTTGTCTCTCAAAGGACAAGGGTACATACTTTAACTATGCTAACACTTATCTATAACGTGTAACATCCCTTATTTATCGGGGTAGATATGAATATAGATTAAAATCTATCTATATGTAATTAAATATATATCTAGACATCCCATGTCGAAAGCTCCAAGCCCGACCACCACCATGGTCACCGGCTATCAGAGCAACGACCGGTGTGGGGTTAGAGACCAAGCAGGAGCGGTGATAAGGGGGTCGGTGTTGGGCTCAAACAGTGGCATATAAGGGGTACGAGGGACAACACCTATGTCGAAAGCTCCAAGACCGAGCACCACCATGGTCACCGGCTGAAGGATGGAGACAGCACTGCTGGGTGCACATCACGGCGATGGTGTAGGGTGAATCTGGGCTCCTGTATCTGGGGACCACCTAGGTGGCTCCTATGTTTGCCCAGTATCTGTCTTGCTAACGCAATACCATTTACAAAGAGCTGGATCATCTCATGCAATATGATACAAGGCATTTATTTATTAATCCAAGTACATAATGACTTAGTTTGCATTAGATGTGAAGCAAAATGATACAATACCAAAATATATTAGTTTGCAGTAGATGTCAAGCAAAATGATACAATACCAAAATGTACTCTTATCAATGTTTAACAGAAAGCGGAAACAGAAGTGTCGGGTCTCAAGGCTATACCCAAATCCACCAAGAAAGTGACAAGAGTCCGGCCTAACACCCATCTTGTATGTAGCTCCTAGTTCTCCTAACCAGGAGAAGAATCTAGATCCCCCACCATCCATATTTCCCCTAAAAGAGTAATGTGGCAGATGATGAGCACAATCAACCATGCTCGCGAGCTAGCTCCCCGCCTAATGCAATAAATGATAATATGCTCTCTGCTATGGATGGGTTATCTTATTCGCAATAATGCCAATTTTGTGATACCATAATAATAGGAAATCTAGGACTTAGTCATTTCACAAAACAAAAACGTATTGTGCTATATACGCGATTCAAATCAACATCAGGGGTATGTTCATAGGCAATGCAGTAGCCATAGTTTTGCACTACGTGTCCCAAACAATAGCTAGATCCATTCCATAGCCACGGACATGATCTCCTTTCAATACCCGATAGACTAGTACCCTTAGCCATGGCGTACTATCACCAAAACAACAGGCGAGCCCGTGCCCATACCCATGGCACATGTCTCCCAACAATTAGCGCTAGACTCACCCTCTTAACCAACAGGTGATCCCCTTGAGCTTAACTAAGGCTAGGATCCTCGGATCCTCAATATCATTATCAAGAGTAATACCAGGAGTGTTGAATGACTCAACTTTCGCACAAAGGTAGAAAGAGGCGCCAAAGTACATGGATAATATCATGGGCATATCTGGGTTGCATGGTATGCTTGGGGTAGTTCACATAGCACCACCATAGTTATGGCAACGCTGGGATCAACCCATTTGAGGAACCAAATCTTTTTACGGTGATGGTTAGAAACAATCATTGCAGAGCGTTGCTAGAAAGGTTTATACCGATAGAGCGTTGTTTTTTTTTTGAGAAAGATAGAGTATTGTTAACAAGACTATACCAATGCAAGCTGTCCTTTCTGTTCGTTTGAATCTAATGTGAAGAAACAGATGGCACAAAAACCTCAGAAGAATGCTAGCATCATGATGCATGGAAATTTCAATAATCATGATTGTTTAATTAAAGTTAAAATAAATTAATTAGTCATACACTTATCTTTGCATCAAATGACATGATCGAATGCATGTGTATGCATGGAGGATAAATCTACCAATAAATAGGAAAATAATTATTAGAGATATATTATAACCATAAATGAACTCAATACTAGGATTCAAGCATTTCTAAACAATCATGCAAATATGTAGGATAACAAACATTGCATCACAAGCATTCTCACGTATATTAAACTTACCTATTTTTTAGGATAATTAAACATAGCATACATTTATAAAGTCTTGCATTCATGTTAAAAAGCATGTCCAGGAAAGTTAATAAATATACATAACAGTGGCTAAGGTATTTTTTCAGCAACACAATTTTTCCGATGATTTATAGTTTAAACATTTAACCAATAATAGATTTCTTAAATCAAGACACAAGCTAAAGAGATAAATTTACAAGCCTACAACAATTTACTAAATGAGAAAATAGAGAGTAATAAAGCATTACAAGGGTCTTCGGAAATTTATGAAATTTTATAATTCAAAGGAAATAGAATTCATGCAATATTCTAATAACAAAACATGAATGCAACATGACAAATTTATTTTTAATAACTACATACAAATTTATTTTTCCTAGGTTCCAGATGGCATATAATAACTACCTTACAAATTTTCATATTTTCGTGATGTCAGAAACTATTTTTAATAAACAAGTATGCATTTGTAGGTTAATCTATTTTTCGAAAAAGACTAAAAAATTCTACAACAATAGAAACCAGTCAAAACATACAAGATTATAATTTACATAAAATAATGCTACAGCAATAGCAAGCAGTCAAACATCTAGTATTTGCAATAATTTTCTCATAGTTTTACAAAGCATCCTACTTTTTATAATAATTTGAAAGCACTTACAGACAATAAATAATTTTAGAAAAGCTGGAATTTCACTTTGAACAGGGATGGACTGAACTGCAGCCCATGGAGAGGAGGCCTACAGTCAAAACGGCTTGCGTAGAAGGGGCATTTTAGAATTGCTCCTCCACTTAAAATGAATAAAGTACTATGGGCCCACATGTCAGCCACATGGGGCGGCATTGACGGGATGAGGGCAGCGACGGTGGGTACTGAAAAAATGATGTCACCATGCGCAAACCTCCGGGCATACTTTGACCTGCTCCCAGCAGCGCTACATGGCACGATTTTGGGCTTTCTAGGGCTATAAGAGTTCATCGAGGTGGCGCGCATCTGATAGGGTCATGGCATCGCCGGAAATTGTTGGGGGCGGAGGCTCCATGTGCGGTCGCGGTGCAGAGCTAGGGTTCCAAAGTGTAACAAAGTTTTAAGCCGACCGGTGCTGAACGGTGATGTGCAAGAGCTAGGCGGGGGTACGTGGAACCTTATCGAGGTGTTTGCGTCTCCCCGGCTTGGCGAGATCTAGCACATGGAGGCCATGCGGCGGTCGGAACAGGCGATGTGGCGTCCGTAACCTCCAATGGAGCTCATGCCGATTGCGTTAGAGGGGAGGTGGATGGTGTCGCCGGAATGTCGTATCCGGAGACAGGGTTCCCGAGAGGTCCCGGCGATGAGCACTTCGAAAGTGTTTAATTTTCAAGGAGGCAGCAGCGAAGTGGCGGGAATTGGCTCGCGGGGTAAGTCAACTCGATGTGAACGCGTTGGCAAGGGGGCGGCAACGCGCTAGCTTCGGACAGGCAGGTAAAGCGTCGGGCGCAGGCATGGCCCGGGGAGCGGTCGGCGCGGGGTTTAGTGCAAGAGCGCTTGCTGGGTGCGGTCTCGGCGCGTACGGCGTGCTCTATGCGCGGCCAAGGCGCGACAGACGCATGGGCAAGGCAGCAAGGGGTTGGGAGGCGACATGCTCGCAGTCAGGCGGTTGGATAAACATTGGACGATGCAGAGGCATCCGCTAGAAGCTGCTGGAGCAAGGTAGAAGCGAGAGAGAGAGAGAGAGAGAGAGAGAGAGAGAGAGAGAGAGAGAGAGACTGGGCCAGCAAATGTGAAGGGGAGACCAAAGGATCGGGCTCGGCCAAGAATAAAAAGATGGGAGAAATATCCTAGGCGTAAAATGGTGATTTGAAGATAGAATTTGAAATTCAAACTTGAGTATGAATTTAGTGTTGGACTTAAATTCTGAAGCTCAAAATACTATTTTTTGGAAAATTATTTGTATGCTCAAATACTAAAAAGATGTTCAATTGACATAGATTTTCATATTTGAAACATAAACCTTTGCACAAGGTTTATATTTTTTAAATTAAAATATTGTTTTAGGGTTATATATATTAGCAAACACATACTAGGATGGCCAAAGTATTTCCATGATCACAGATAAAATATTTGCATGAATAATACATTATTTCCAAGGAGGTTTCAAAATAAATAAAATAAATTCATCCTTTTCACAGGGGCTAGATGATTCTTTTCTATAGTTCCAAAAATATTTACTTTGAGCAAGCATACAAAAATAGGTTATTGAAAATGTTAAAAGATGGCAAAAACTTGGTTATTACTCTATGACATGAAATTTCATGTAGCAAAACCTACAATAGTTTTTGAAACCATAAAAGATATTTTACCAATATAATTTATTTTAATAACTATTTTTAAATACATTTCTTAAGAAAAATCAAGTATGGTTGAAATAGGGTTTTCAATTCAATGAAATATATTATTTTCACAAACAATGCTTTAATTATTTTAATATTTTTGAATATTCTTTTAGAAGTCCTAAATTGGGATGTTACAGCAAAGATGACCACCTGGTGAAGGTGCTGGGAGCTTGTGGGTGTAGAGACGATAACGCTGCTACATAATGAAAAATATAAGGTGTGTTTGGTAGCTGTGACCGGGATGGTCCCGTCTAGCAAGGTCTGGTTTTTAGTTTGGTTGGTCCATATAGGATTCTGTTGTCCTGGTCCATCATATCAACCCAATGTTTTCTAGGGAGGTTCGCTTCGTCCGATGAAAAAAAAGGAGAGTTCGCTTCGTCCTCCCACTCGAGCGGCTCCCAACGCGCCATGGCGACCTCCTCTTCCTCTATAACATCCCAATTTGGGGATTAATGCAAATTTTGCTTAATTTTAAAAATTCGTTTGAATTTGAAGTTGAGCTAACACGTGGGCCCCATAGCCTCTGCCTGCTACTCTGCACCTGCTGCATTGCTACGCCGCACCGCACCGGTCCGGCCCCCGCTCGTGCCATCATGCGCGCACTGCGCGCGTCCCGTTGCCGCGCCGCGCCGTTCTGCTCTGCCGCACGCCGCACCCGTCCCGTCACCGTGCCACTCGCCTCCCCGTGTCATAGAGTGCGCCTTCGCGCCCGAAGCACCACCCCGCGCCTATAAAAGCAAAGAGCTCCCCCACCGGCGCCGGTTTCCATTTCTCCCCAATTCGCTCCTCGCCGGCGAGCAATCCCAGAGAATCCGTGCGCCACAGCTCAATCCCTTCCGTCCCGAGCTACTAGATAGTTCCCTAACCCTTTCGCCTCGATCAGTTTTAGCATGGGCACTTGGAGCTGTCGTGCTGTCGCTGCCTCTGTTTCGGTCGCCGACGAGCCCTTCGTCGCCAGCCGCCTCCATCCATCCGCGCGCCTGTCCTTGAGCCCAGTAAGCATCTACATCACACCCAGTGGGCGCGTTTGTCCTCGGCGAGCCTTTGGCTCCGCCGCCTCATGCCGTGCCGCCGCGTCTGGCCATCTCCGGCCCCGGCGCGTGCTCCGCCAAGCCCCCTAGGAGCTATAGAGGCTAGCCCTCGCTTGGTCTTGGCCGGAGTTCAGCCGTAGCGCCGCCGTGCCGTTTGCTGTCGCCGCCGGGCCATTTCGCCGAGCTGGAGGAAGATGACGACCTCGGGCCGTCCGACCCGCGCCAAGATTCGTGTAGAGATGTAAACATTAGGTCACTGATGTGCGGGACCCATAGACCGGTTTACCTTGTCGCGCGCGTGCGTTAACTAGTAGGGCTACTGTCACTGACAGTAGGTACATGGCCCACCTGTCTGGTTAAGTGGAGGCGACGCTGGGGTTAAGCATCAGCCTCACGCGAAAGCGCCCCCTCGAAATCCGCCTTCGGCATAGCATCCGAGCCAGCACGGGCGTGCGCGTGAATGGGCCATGGGCTGTATCGAAGGCTAAGCCGGCTCGTTCGCTAGGTTGGCCCGGTCGGAATTAACGGTTTTATTACTCGTTTAATCATTTGTTTAATTCAGAAATAGCTAGGGATTTATTTAAAATAGCTAAAGAATCCAAAAAATTCGAGAAAAATTCAGGGATTTATTTAAAATAGCATAGTTTAAGCCATTTCTGATTTTATAAAAATGTGAAAACTACCTCTCCACTGGAAATGGCACTGTTTGAATGAAATATTAGAACCCCCTATGGAAAATGATTAAACTAATTCTAGGATAAATTAGGTTATAATAAATCATGAATCTATCCTTAGATATTTAGTAGCAAAATAAAATGGATAGGTAAATGCCATAATGAATTTAGAACAATTTAATATTGTCACCCTTGCTGAAATATATTAATAGGAATATTTATTTACTAGACACCAATATATAATTAGCACAATCCTTCTAAATTTAAATAAAGTGCTGACTATAGAAAGTATACTATTAAAAGATGTAACTTAGAATTTCCTTATATAATTTAGAGCACCTAGTAAAGATCAACACCGATAAACATTACTATGTACATGTGTCGTATTATTACGTACCGTCATCACATGTCATTCTATAAACCCTAACTGCTCTATCATGGCCCTATCGTACGATCTCATATTTTGGGGGTAGCCATATTAATATATAATGATACTATTACCTAATAGAGCATTAGAGCATGCATGTCATATCATACAAGAATTATATTCGCTAATCGATCTTAAACATTAATGTTGAGGGCAAAGACTAGGTCGTGCATGCATCATGATTTCTGTTTCCATTAGTAAGTAATTATTGGTTTGATTGTATGATTAGATGTAGGCGATCCCGAAGGGTGGTTTGTAGACGCCGAGGGGGACCACCCACTTGTGCAATGCAAGTTAACACTTACTCTTTAGATGTTGTCCGTATTAGGGAGAGATTGCGACTTTCCCTAGTGCGGATTAACATCGATAATATCATGTTCATTACCCAGTTTTCTGGTAACTATTTTGTTTATTACTTAAATGCATGCTTAGTAATCTTCCTAATTGTTAATCATGCAATACTTATACATGCCTGCCCTTTATCTATTTAGCCTAAATGACTGCCTTGATTGTCATTACTCTTGTTAGCCTATGATTAGTCTGGTAATCACTTTAACCCTACCTAATGGGTAAAACTTGCTTAGACTGGCTTAGGCTTAAACAAACCTTCCAGCAAATCGCCACGGAACGGTGAACCGATATTCACCGGTCATTCATTCTCCTCATTCAATTATGATATGACACATGACAGTTAGGGCTGTTATTTGCATGTTGGGCTGATTGTGTTTGAGGGTAAGGTTATGTGGGAGGTTGGTCTGGTTTGGTCGGTTGGCTGGGATAGTCCAAGTGTGGTACGGTCAATGACCGTGGAAGTAGAGATTGACCGGTGGGTTGCCCCTAGAGGACATCCTGACGGATGATTGAGACATAGGGTGCCTGGTGCTGGGTTTATCCAGGGCTTACCCAGGAGGAGCGCGGAGTAACACGTGTAGCGGGCAGGTCGCTGCCATCTGAGAGATGGTTCCAACACAACACGTACTACAGGAATATGTGTTTTTTCGTCGGCCCAAATAAAATTCGTCGGCCAAAAAACAACTGATGAAATTATATCCATAATTTCGTCGGTTTTCTGGGCCCGACGAAACATTAATGATAATTTCATCGGCCTGACGAGCCGACGAAATTACATTTGGAAAAATCCACAGGCCATATTCCCAAAGGGTATTTTCGCCGGCCTGGGCCGATGAAAATAATTTAAGAAAATCATTTTTTATTTATTTTCGTCAGCTTGGGCTGATGAAATTAATTTAAATATGTAGTATTATTATTTTCATCGGCCAACACCGATGAAAATAAATTAAAAATAATTTTTTATTAAATTCGTCGGCTTCGGCCGATGAAATTAACCTAAACCCTATTAACATATATCCCCTTGCCTGGAAAATTTCCCCAACCCGCCCTAGCCGCAGCTTGCCGCCCGCCGCCGCTCGCCGCCCGCCCGCCTTCTGCCGCCGCTTGATGCCCGCCCGGCGTGCACCGCCGCTCGTCACCAGCCCACCAGCACTGCCAGCCCGCCGTGCGCTGCCCTCCACCGCCGCCCGACCGCCCTCAAGCGTCGCCCGTTCACCCCAGCCCTCCAGCGCAGCCCCAACCCGCCGTGCGGCACTGCCGACCGCCCTCCAGCGCCGCCCGCCCCCCACGCCCGCTCCACCTCCCGTCTAGCATTGACTTAAACAACATAATGCAACTGATTTGCAGTTATGCAGCCTATCATTGGTAGTTTGAGCTGGTCTCAATTTTGATTTACCTTTGTTAATAGTTGTGCTCTTAAATACTTAAACACTTTATTTACTGACATGATTACTTCCTGAAAGGAACATCATCAACTCTGAAGTGAAGTCTGAATTAAATTGTTGCTTATATTTTTATTAACAACCTAGCAGGACGGTCAATGATGATACCAGTGGCAATGGTTCTGAAGAAGTTAGCTGTTGAGCATAATCTATCCGTTCTGGTAATTCTATTCGCTCTAGTTTGATTGGTAATCATTCATGGCATGAAGCGTATGCTTTAAATTGAGCATATTATTATCAGCCTTTTTAAAATATTTTTCTGGTCCTTCGAGCTTATATGTGCATTCAGTTCCTTTTATCATAATATCATTGGTCTAGGAAAAAACTTATCTATGGCACTTGTTTATTCAAACCACACAAAGTTTGTTCTGTGTCTCTGAGTCTTTTCAGAATATATATGATTAGTGAAAATCAAAATTAATAATATTGGATTGATGGTCTCAAAAACTTTATTTCATGAGCAGAGACCTACTACATGGTAGACACTTAGGCGGATGCACCAACAACTACAGATATATGATTTTCATATGACCAGTTATGTCTGTAATAATTAATTGGTTTGTATTCTTTGTTGATAAACTCACTGTCCACCAATTCAGCATGCCATCTTTTCAAAAAACAAGATGTTCATGTATCTGGAAGAGTTTTCTCTGCTATTTATTTCTATATTAACTTATCAGATAAATATACAAGTAATTTGATGGTATACTGTTGAGTTTGGTGTATTTGTCCATGTAAATCTTGAGATGTAATTCAGCTGTCGTACTTGAAATTTTGGCATGCTATGAGGCTGCAAAGAAGTCATATTATCATCAATTATCATGTCTACGATGATTCCTGACCCCCAAGAGTCAATTCATTTGAGAGGATGATAGTAAAGGTTATGTAGTTTTATTTTATCAGTGAAGAATGTCTTTGCATCAAGAGCTCCAAGCAGAAAATTCAGCTTTACGCAATTTTTTTTTGAAAAGTTAGAGAAATCTGTCATAAATTTTGAAGCAGTTTTTTTAAATCCAATTTTGCAGTTATGTGTAGAATTTCAACTTGCAAGAAATGGTATTGCTATGGTTGCTCTGATTTGTTTTCGCTTTAGTTCTTTTCAGTAAGTTGGAACTATTGAAAGGCTCCCAAGGATGGTCAATTATATAAATTTAGGTTTCTCACCTGCTACCTTCAGTCAATTTCTGAACTCCGGAGGCGAGGCAGCAGGCAGCGGGCGTGGTTCTCACTCCTCGAACGTAGACTTTGTGTTTTGGTGAAGTTTGTAAAGTACCATGTGTATAAGTTAAACTTTGGACTATGTATGTGATGATGGACTATGTATGCGATGATGGACTATGTATGCGACCATGGACTATATGTATATGACATAGACTATGTATGCGACTCTGTATTTGATTCTACTGTGATGTTAATGCGATAAATTATGATGTCGTGTATTTAATTTGTGATGAAATTGGGTTTATTAAATATTGGAATTTTTCTGTTAATAATTGTGAATTTTCTGTAAATATCTATGATTTTTCGGTTCTTATTTCCTATTTTTTTACAAAAAAAAATTTCATCGCCATTGGCCGACGAAATTATTGGACATGTGAAACCTAGCAGGCTGTTGCCCAGTAATTTCATCAGCCTAAGCTGATGAAATTACACTTATTTTCATGGGCCTGAGCCGATGAAATTACTTTCAGCGTAATTTCATGGGCCTAGGCTGATGAAATTACCTTGCCACGTCACCAACCTACCCGTCCTGCCATCGGCTCAACATATTTCGTTGGCCGGGAAAACTGACGAAATTACATTAATTTCATCGGCCTAGGCCGACGAAAATACATATGCCACGTTACCATCCTACCTGTCCTGCCGTCGGCTCAACATATTTCGTCGGCCTGCAGAGGCCGACGAAATTACATTAATTTCGCCGGCAGCCGACAAAACGGTTAGTAATTTCGTCGCCCATGTTTCGTCGGGTTAATTTCGTCGGTTTGCCGATGAAATTACGCTATTTTCGTCGGTATCGGCATTAATTTCGTCGGTTTTTGGTCGACAAAATTACACTTGATTCCTGTAGTGACATGGCGCGCGGATAGGGCTGGACCAAAAGATCGGGCTCGACGAGCTACTCGAGCTTGGATTGAGTTCGGTTCGAGCTCAGATCGAGCTCGAATGCTCAACGAGCCGATCTCGAGCTTGGTCTCGAGCTCGAGTCTATTCGAGCCGAGCTCGAGCTCGATCCCGGGCCTTAATTGAGCCAACCGAGCCTGAATAATTATCATTGCATAGCATATTTCTCTCTTTAAATCTAATTTTTCCACTAATTCGAGCCGAGGTCGAGCTTGAAATCGAGCCCAACCGAGCTCATATAGTCTTATCTTCCCCTTAAAATAGGACAAATCCCTTCATTCGAGCTCAACCCGGCCGATCTCAAGCCTAACCAAGCTTTTATCGAGCTAGATCTCGAGCTTAACCCTAAGCTCAATGCTAATTCAAGCCGAGCTCGAGCCAAGCTCGAGCCTAACCTAGCTCGAGCTTTGACATCCTAAGCTCGCTCAGGATCGACTCGAATCCACCCCTACGCGCGGAGTCCGGGTCTTGGATTGCCAGCATGGGTCATCACCGAGGGTAATAAAGGCCACACTTCCCTAGGATGACGATCGGCTGGTGAGGGCTGGCAAACCCCTAGGGCGAGGCGGGCATGCCATGGCATGTGTGGTCCACAACAGGATTGCCAAATCCTGGAATGATGGCAGAACTAGGAAATGTTGGGGGAACCAGGAAGAAAGTCGGGATGATCAATCAAGCTGGTTTGGGTATGTGGTCGAGAGTTGGTCTATTATGGGTTGATTGACAAGGTTGGTTGATTAGTTGGGTTCAGGTGCATTATTAAGACAGTAAACCTGCGATTTATATAAACAAGACAAATTCTAGTAGATGCTAGTTAGGTGATTTCAAAATCATATAAAACCTGGCTTTACGCAAATAAAATAAACTTTTCTCCAAATAAAGCCTGCTGCACACTAATTGCATTAATGAAGTGTTAACTAGCCAGCGTTTGGATGACGCTGACCTCACCTTCTTATATTCTTTAGACGAGGGAATCAAGGAGGATCCGTACGAGTGCCATGAAGATGATTTACAGGACTTCGGCGGACCTAACGAGTCTTCGGGGTTGCTCCAGTCGCTGGCAGGGCACTTAGCCGATAGGATTCTTTTGGGTACATATTTCGGGGAATAGCTGCAAACTCTGATCATTGTTTTGTATATTAAGGCTAAAACTGATCGCCTTACTAAACTCGCCTAAGGGCGTAACATGTTATGTAGTATTCAGGAATTTCAAGTAATCGAAGTATGCATGGGATTCCGATTCTCAAGCTAAGTAAAAATTGAGGGTTGACATCCTCTCCCAACCGCACCGCCACCGCCATGGCCTAGCTCCGCCCGAGTGACTCCCACCTCGAACAGCTCCCAACGCGTCGAGGCCTCCTCCTGCTCTCCCAACCGCCCCGCCACCCTTGGTGGTGGTGGACTTTTCAACTCTCCATTGGTTGCGCATCTGGCTTCGTCCTCGCCGCTATTTCCCTTGTCCTTCGGCAACCGTCTCTTTCCCCCCGTCGTCCCCGTCGTTGCCACCGGACGAGGTACTAAAACAGCTCGTGCTCTCTTCTTGGCGCTCCCCTGCTGCCATGTACAGATCTGTGTTTTCTTTTTGTTTGTTTTCTTTCCTTAGGTTGGTTGGGTAGTAGTAGCAGGTGGGGTCCTGTGATTTTTAGGTAGCTGTCGATTGTGGGAGTAGCAGCTTGCTGTTGTGTTCTTGGTTACGATTGCTTGCTACTCATAAAATTTGGTATTCTTTGTTTTGATTGTATTCTATTCGATTATTCATATGATCCATGTTTTCGTGGGCTATTGATAGTTGGTTCCAATGAACAATAGATAGGACGCAGATTGTTGGTTCCGTTGGCTATTGATTGTTGGTTCCAATTGGGTGGCTATTTTCGGATTGGGTGTTCTTGGTTCCGATTGTATTCTCTAGGATTATTTATATCATCCATGTGTTCATTAGCTTGCACTGCTATTTGTTAATTTATACTGTATAGTTCTTTTCTCTAAAAATAGCCAACGAAATGAACTTTGTAGCTATTCATTCTATCGATATTGGAATGCTTATAGGAAATTGTTAGTTGCAGTTCAAGGTTGGTAGAAGGATAGATCAAGTGATGGAGCCCACTATTTCTGAAATCAGGTAAAAATTAAAAACTTTCTTGATTTCATTTTCTTTGTTATTTTCTCAATGCCTTTTCCTTGTCTATTCATTCTTGTAAGGTTAAATAGCCATCAACGTAGAGCTTCTTCTGTATGCTATTGATCATCTGTTGGTTTTGTCGGTAAATATGATAGGAGTTGCGCCGATGCAAGATCACGAACAACACCAGTACACACGATGTTTGGTAACACAGTTCGGCTTTTGCCTACATCTGCGTGGCACTGATTATGGGCGCGCGAGTCCCATAATACGCAACACACCGCTAAGCTGGTTACGACCACATGTTCGCCGCTGACCTCCTATTGCCTATGCTAATATTATGAAGTCGTTCACCAAGTTACACCTAGGCCTCCCTTTATGTAGTAAAGGGTTGGATAGAGTCCAACTCTAACTCTAAACCATCCGTTAACACAGAGTCCATTTAACCTTCTTGTAGACATATTCGAGACAACCTAACAAAATCTTATGCCTATAAAATAATTCTCTTTGTTGAGATAGTCCCAAAGCAATCAATGTTAATTTTGTTTTCTAGCTGAAAGCAACTTTCTTGGTATCAGTTTGTGGTTTTAGAACTTTAATGCACGTCTTACTACTTGTTGGCTATTGGCTAGCTACATTCTATCACTCCATGTTCATGGACATGCCTAGTTCAGTTGCTTATCAATGGAGTACAAGACATGCACTTGCACATCATTTTAATTTTGTTTTCTAGCTGAAAGCAACGCTTGTTTTGGTATCAGTTTATGGTTTTAGAACTTTAATGCATATTTTACTACTTTCGACAGGTTGATCTAAATGTTCAGCATAGTAATTCACATGATGAATTGCCCATTTCTCTTTAAAGTGTTCCATGGAAAATACAGGCCAAGCCCAGGACAGATATAGCAATGGTGAAGTTATGTGATGCATTACCTGCCTAGTTACTGCATGCGTGGGATGATTAGATCATTTCAATTCACTTGACCTTATTGCTACCACAATGACGATTACTTGTTTTTCAACATTTAATGAAATTGAACATAGCATGGACCATGATGAGTGTTTTTTTGTTTGTGGTGATTGCTATTTATATTCCAGCAGGATGGTTGAGCTATGGTTGAGATTTGGAGGCTAATTTATTTTGATTCAAGTGACATCAGCGCTGTGCAATACTAGTCTTATATTCTAGCCTTTTTATATGCAAGATTTGTCGGTTGTTTTGTGAATTGTGATAATCTTTTTGTCAAGTCAAATCGCTGGCTACTTCTAATGTCGAATTTTCAATAGCACATTGCATTTTGAATCTTGATTTTTGGTATATGAAATACTGAAATTTGGGCATTGCATTGTGGTGTAAAATCTGTGTGTAATTTTCGTGTTTAATTTACATGTAAAATCTAGAAGCGTTGCATCGCAGTGAGACTGTTTAATTTGGTTGGTTTGTTGTGTGGCTAGTAGTTGTTTTACTCGGAGCAGTGTCATTGCAGCGTTGCATGACCGTGGTTTGCATTACATCTGGAAGCATTTACCATGGTGTTGACACGAAAATTGATATTTCATAAACACACCACGGAAGCGTCAAATCTGTGTTTGTGTCGCAACCATGATTACCAAACGTGCTAGTCAACTTGACCTATTAATTGACAAGGAATAAACTGCTAGTAATATAGACCTAATCGGCTTTGAGAAACAACCAGATCAGGTTTTCAAGAATCGGCTTTAAGGAATCCGATTATAATTCTATCGGCTTAATGTCCGATAGAGCAATAAACATTAATGAACATATAAACATGAATTTCCTTCATCTCTTTTCGCTATTTTATAGATAAAATTAGCCATAAATCTTTCAATCAATTTATTGGATTAAACCGGGGAACAGATTAAATAGATTGGTCAAGCCAAGACAGTATTCAGATCTAAATCCAGGTATAAACTTATAGATCGATTAAAGGTTAACACAGCCAATAATGGTAATCACAATGTTGATCGGCAAAAAATCTAAACATGCGAAGCCCTAAAACAAGTATACGCAAGATCGATCAAACGAGGCAGTTGCATATATCGGATTTAGGAAAAGCATATAAGATAATTGATAATCGGCATTGCAAGGTAAATACATATTACAGATCGATTGGACGAGGCAGTGTAACATGTGAGGACATGTTAAAGATCGGTAAAACCGAGACAGTCTAACATGCTTTGTATACATTAGATCGAAGCGATGTAGCCATGCATACAGGTTACAAGAAGAGAATAGATTATCTCATCAAGATAGCTCTACCTGCAAGTTGAAGCCTTTCGACGAAGTTGATCGGATTCGAAAAGAGTAGTTGTGTTTTGTGTATGTCGTATATCTTTTACACGAGACTTGGGACCCTATTTATACTAAAGTTACAAAACCGATAACGACACAACCTAATTTATCGCAACCTAACCGTCAAAGACGCCTTCCGATTGAATCTTTGTAATTCTTCCGTAGTCTTTGATATTATCGGAATTATTTTTTATACACTTCTTTCTTTTGATAATGAAGCTCATATTCTGATACGGCCCAATAATTCCAATGACATTAGCTTGTTCAAGATATATCCGATTTTCTTGCCAAATTTGGGTGTCAACACATGGCAAGAGAGCATTATATCCGTCCAGACCTGACCATCATGACTTGCACTGAATACTAGCCGGGAGCACAGGACAAACTTTTGCTGAATGGATAAAACCAACCAAACAAAACAACTATCATTAATTGATCCATCCCTCATGGCCTTGACCCATGCCAAAACTCATGTTGGATGATGATGGTTGGTATAATCAAACACACCCATAGCCTATGCGGCAAAGCTATTCATGTGGACATACACATGACAATACAGCCGAGAAAACCTCTTTCAAAAGATGTTTCTTGAAGGGCGACCTTATCCTTATTACACCTAGCATTTAGTGGGCGGGTATACGGGTCAAGTGCACTGGTTCAAATACGTTTTGGGTGGAATATATATGGTTTTGCAGGTTAGGGGCTATGTGTGCTTATAGTTTAGGGGTTCATAAAAACTTTTTTCTATATAATATGATGACAGTAATGTTTAGTGTATGCTTTTCTTTTGCGAGCAGAGACGTCTAACAAATGCCACTTGATTTTTGTCAAGTCACATAGTGGAAAATCAATTTCCATCATGTTTTGACAAGAACATTGAAAATCACACCCATTATATCATTAATTAAATTAATGCTTCTTCAATGGCCGGACGACCAATCAAAAGACAAATTTCACAAGTTTTTCCATCTTGCTATGACCTATCCAGGGAAACCATTATTGTCACGTAGCTTAGCTTTCAAGTCATAATAAAGGAGGTATTTTTCACCCCACCTCCATTTGCCCACATAATCTTTAATTAGTGGAGAATCCATTTTACACAGTAGCTGCTCTATTTTACAAACTTAAAATATCGAGACATCCACTTTTGGTGCCTATAAGTAGCTTACATCAAATCACATTCTGTTCAACGAAACCAAGTTGCAAGAAAACCACTAGGTTCGACCAATTTACAAGAACACTTTTGTTCATATATAAATATACGGCTATATATCTATATATTTTTCCAGTTATATATTGTCCTCCATTATTTGTTTTTTCTTTCATGATTTGAAGACAGAATGAAGCTCAGCACATTCGTTATTGTCGGGTTGATTTTTGTCAACATGTCATGGGCACTCGAGTCCCATAATACCACAACACACCGGCTAAGCTGGTCATGACCACATGTTGGCCGCTGACCTCCTCTTGCCTATGCTGATATTATGAAGTCGTTCACCAAGTTACACCCGGGCCTCCCTTTATATAGTAAAAGGCTGGATAGAGTCCGTCTCTAACTCTAAACCATCCGTTAACATAGAGTCCATTTAACCTACTTGTACACATATTCGAGACAAAACCTAACAAAATCTTATGCCTAAGATAATTCTCTTCGTTGAGATTGTCCCAAAGCAATCAATGTTAATTTTGTTTTCTAGCTGAAAGCAACTTTCTTGGTATCAGTTTGTGGTTTTAGAACTTTAATGCACGTCTTACTACTTGTTGGCTATTGGCTAGCTACATTCTATCACTCCACGTTCATGGACATGCCTAGTTCAGTTGCTTACCAATGGAGTACAAGACTTGCACTTGCACATCATTTTAATTTTGTTTTCTAGCTGAAAGCAACGCTTGTTTTGGTATCAGTTTATGGTTTTAGAACTTTAATGCATATTTTACTACTTTCGAAAGGTTGATCTAAATGTTCAACATAGTTCACATGATAAATTGCCCATTTCTCTTTAAAGTGTTCCATGGAAAATACAGGCCAAGCCCAGGACAGATATAGCAATGGTGAAGTTATGTGATGCATTACCTGGATAGCTACTGCATGCGTGGGATGATTAGATCATTTCAATTCACTTGACCTTGTTGCCAGCACAATGACGATTACTTGTTTTTCAACATTTAATGAAATTGAACATAGCATGGATCATGATGAGTGTTTTTTTGTTTGTGGTGATTGCCCTCAAGTGACAAGTGGTTTTTCATGATTTCTATTTATATTCCAGCAGGATGGTTGAGCTATGGTTGAGATTTGGAGGCTAATTTATTTTGATTCAAGTGACATCAGCGCTGTGCAATACTAGTCTTATATTCTAGCCTTTTTATATGCAAGATTTGTCGGTTGTCTTGTGAATTGTGATAATCTTTTTGTCAAGTCAAATCGCTGGCTACTTTGAATGTCGAATTTTCAATAGCACATTGCATTTTGAATCTTGAATTTTTACATATGAAATACTCAAATTTGGGCATTGCATTGTGGTGTAAAATCTATGTGTAATTTTCGTGTTTAATTTACATGTAAAATCTAGAAGCGTTTCATCGCAGTGAGACTGTTTAATTTGGTTGGTTTGTTGTGTGGCTAGTAGTTGTTTTACTCGGAGCAGTGTCATTGCAGCGTTGCATGACCGTGGTTTGCATTACATCTGGAAGCATTTACCATGGTGTTGACACGAAAATTGATATTTCATAAACACACCACGGAAGCGTCAAATCTGTGTTTGTGTCGCAACCACGATTATCAAACGTGCCAGTCAATTTGACCTATGAATTGACAAGGAATAAACTGTTAGTAATATAGACCTAATCGGCTTTGAGAAACAGCCAGATCAGGTTTTCAAGAATCGGCTTTAAGGAATCTGATTATAATTCTATCGGCTTAATGTCCGATAGAGCAATAAATATGAATGAACATATAAACATGAATTTCCTTCATCTCTTTTCACTATTTTATAGATAAAATTAGCCATAAATCTTTAGATCAATTTATTAGATTAAACCGGGGAATAGATTAAATAAATTGGTCAAGTCAAGACAATATTCAGATCTAAATCCAGGCATAAACTTATAGATCGATTAAAGGTTAACACAGCCAATACGGGTAATCACAATGCTGGTCGGCAAAAAATCAAAACATGCGAAGCCCTAAAACAAGTATACGCAAGATCGATCAAACGAGGCGGTTGCATATATCAGATTCAGAAAAAGCATATAAGATAATTGATAATCGGCATTGCAAGGTAAATATATATTACAGATCGATTGGACGAGGCAGTGTATCATGCGAGGACATGTTAAAGATCGGTAAAACCGAGATAGTCTAACATGCTTTGTATACATGAGATCAAAGCGATGCAGCCATGCATACAGGTTACAAGAAATAGAATCGATTATCTCATCGAGATAGGTCTACCTGCATGTTGAAGCCTTTCGACGAAGTTGATCGGATTCGAAAAGAGTAGTTGTGTTTTGTGTATGTCATATATCTTTTACACGAGACTTGGGGCCCTATTTATACTAAAGTTACAAAACCGATAATGACACAACCTAATTTATCGCAACCTAAACATCGAAGACGCCTTCCGATTGAATCTTCGTAATTCTTCCAGAGTCTTGATATTATCGGAATTATTTCCTATACACTTCTTTCTTTTGATAATGAAGCCCATATTTTGATACGGCCCAGTAATTCCGATGACATTAGCTTGTTCACGATATCCGATTTTTCTGCCAAATTTGGGTATCAACACATGGCAAGAGAGCATTACATCCGTCCAGACCTGACCAGCATGACTTGCGCTAAATACTAGCCGGGAGCACAGGACAAACTTGTGCTGAATGGATAAAACCAACCAAACAAAACAACTATCATTAATTGATCCATCCCTCATGGCCTTGACCCATGCCAAAACTCATGCTGGATGATGATGGTTGGTATAATCAAACACACCCATAGCCTATGCGGCAAAGCTATTCATGTGACATACACATGACAATACCACCGAGAAAACCTCTTTGAAAAGATGTTTCTTCAAGGGCGACCTTATCCTTATTACACCTAGCATTTAGTGGGCGGGTATGCGGGTCAAGTGCACTGGTTCAAATACGTTTTGGGTGGAATATATATGGTTTTGCAGGTTAGGGGCTATGTGTGCTTATAGTTTAGGGGTTCATAAAAACTTTTTTCTATATAATATGATGACAGTAATGTTTAGTGTATGCTTTTCTTTTGCGAGCAGAGACGTCTAACAAATACCACTTGATTTTTGTCAAGTCACATAGTGGAAAATCAATTTCCATCATGTTTTGACAAGAACATTGAAAACCACACCCATTATATCATTAATTAAATTAATGCTTCTTCAATGGCCGGACGACCAATCAAAAGACAAATTTCACAAGTTTTCCATCTTGCTATGACCTATCCAGGGAAACCATTATTGTCACGTAGCTTAGCTTTCAAGTCATAATAAAGGAGGTATTTTTCACCCCACCTCCATTTGCCCACATAATCTTTAATTAGTGGAGAATCCATTTTACACAGTAGCTGCTCTATTTTACAAACTTAAAATATCGAGACATCCACTTTTGGTGCCTGTAAGTAGCTTACATCAAATCACATTCTGTTCAACCAAACCAAGTTGCAAGAAAACCACTAGATTCAACCAATTTACAAGAACACTTTTGTTCATATATACATATACGGCTATATATCTATATATTGTTCCAGTTATATATTGTCCTCCATTATTTGTTTTTTCTTTCATGATTCGAAGACAGAATGAAGCTCAGCACATTCGTTATTGTCGGGCTAATTTTTGTCAACATGTCTACCCTGCATGGCAACGAACGCAGCTAAGGATGCTTCTTACAGCTCAACTGTGCTACAGATGGTAGCACGCAATGTGATGTCTGGTACTGATGGGAGGAATGGGCCTCCTAGCATTGATCACCAATGCCCACTTGGAACCTACCCCAATTGTTGTCAAGGTGTTGGAACTTACAGATCAAGGAACGTCTCAGAGCACTCGAGGAACGCCACAAGCTGTTGGAGGAAACTAAAAGTCCAGAGCCCTTTATAATCATAATTAATGGTGCGTTAATTAAACTGCCAGTAATCTTTACCAGCTAGCTTGATATGTGGAAGAAGATTTTTTGGCATGTTAAGAAAAGGGAGTATTGCATGCCAAAGTTGGAAATATTCAATATAGGACATATCGATGACTACTAGCTACATATATATATATATAGTAATCCTTATGTAGGTGGAGTAATATATTTCTTCATGTTCAACAAATTGTAAATGGTGTCATTTACCCGTACGTACGTAATTTGCCAAAATAAGTGGATATATATTTATGTCATTATAGCTGTGTGTGCAGACAAATTTCTACACTATCATTTTTATCGTTTCACTACTAGGGAAAGCGCCTTTAGTCCCAGTTGTTAGCTGGTCTTAGTCTCGGTTACCACAGGACTTTATTCGCGTTTCCCCCAACCGGGACACAACCTGCCCACGGTGTAAAAAATATCTAAAAAATATGGCTAACCCAATACTCGAACCAACCCACCCAACCACGCATATTTACTAGACTATGATATGCATTTCTTTTAAAGTATGCTAGAACAAGGTTTTACGAGACAGAAGACTTACCTTCAGTCTCGGTTCAAGTTATGAACCGGGACTAAAGTGTGTCCTTGCCAGTAGGCATGTACCCGTCTGCCAAAGTGCGCTTGTGTCTCCGTTCGTGACACGAACCAGGACTAACATGGGCAAAAAATCATGCTTTTGACCAAGACGCCATGAATCGAGACTGCTGCCACTATTAGCCCTGGTTCGTGGCTAACTGGGACTGATGAGCCGGTATGATAGGTTGTTTCCGGAGTAGTGTTTGAATTGTCTTGATATATTAGTCATATCGTGATTTATAGGTATTATCTTGATGGATTTTACGATACATGCTGGTTTGGATATGATATCACTACTACAGATAAGCATAGCATTACCTGTTTCAAACACACTATTCTACCGGTTTCAAAACTGGTAGTGGTCAATCCGTAGTGATCTACCAGTTTACCCATCTCTAGACACTACTTGTGGCCATAGATTTTAAGCGACGCACCACTACCGGTTGGTGTCTCCAACCGGTAGTGCGGTAGTGGAGTGTTTGCTGCCTGTACAGCGCCACAGGGCACTATTGTGATATACACTTAGCTAGATCAATTAAATTAAAAAATTGGTAAAGAACAGTTAATTAATTATTCACAGAACTTAATTAATGAACAACTTATTATAGATATATTTACAAGTTCATTAATTCATAAAGACCTCATTGTTTGTAACATGATTTATATAACATATTAATTACAAAATATACATTGTTGAGAGCTTTTGAAGTCTTCAAGCAGATCAAACAAAACTAATTATTTCATTATTTTAGTTCATCTTTTCCATGCATCGCTCTTGGCAATCGTAGATGAACCCATCGGTGCAACGAGAGCATGGCATCAGTTTCCTTTGATTTCTGGACCTATCATCAATTTGGTGAATCAATTAATCCTTTAAATTGTACAAAGTGTGAGGACTTCATATATTAATTATATATATTTACTTACTGTCGACGAGTGTAATCTTGGGAGTAGTTGTCGGCATAGAATTTATGCAGGTTGCATTAGATATTAAGCCAAATGGTAACACAAGCCAGATATCCCGCCGACTGGTTCGTTTGATCATTCCTATAATATGAAAGGAGATTGTAAAGAACTCAAAAGACCTTAATGTTAGAATTCGAGAGCAATACCCTACTCGGCAATACCGAGACTTCGGCAATCGGCCTATTTACGAGGCACGCCACTCTGCTTTTAATGGTTTATTCCATTGATCCGGCTGCTCTACACCCATTTTAATCTTGTGAAAATAGTAATCAGCCTATCATGCGTTGTACCTTTAGCTGTGCAATAGTAGTACTTGTCTTGCGGTATACTGCGTTTAGCGTATAGAAAGATAAGCAGCATCAAACGCCTGATCATGTCTTGCAGAAATCAGCACTTGTACCAGCATGGAGAAAGGATCAGCTGGCGACCTTCTTAAGCATGTACTGTTTGGACAAAGTTTGGCCAAGAGGCATTTTGCATCCAGGCTGCAGTATACAACTGGCGACCCATGAGGGGCATACCTCCGAAACAATATCCAAGCCTCATCCACACCAAACCTTGAACATACAAAGTTGACTAGTGACACAACATGGGGTATGCCATGAGACATTTTTAATCGACGGTGCTTTCGGTCATATGCCCTTGTTGGGTGTACCGAGGCCAAATTAGTCTTGATGTCAACAACGCATCATCACTGTTTGAGACGTATTGTCGAGAAAGCCTGTTAAGGAGATCGCCCTTCGCTTAAATGGATTTGGCCCAAGCCCATTAAGGAATGCGAAGAGCCTTCGCGCCCTCTCAGTCAAGCCGAAGCGTCAACACACACCCACCCCCATCCCATCATCATGATGGCTTTACTGTATTTAAACGGGTATGGAGATGTGTCTCTTCGCATTCTCCATGTATAAAAACCCGAAGCAGCACATGGAACCACATCCAGCCTCCAAGTAGTCCTTTTCTCTTGCAAAGTACTCATTCTCCCCCTTCTCCCTCCATGGAGAACCAAGGAAGAGTGCTTGACTGATTGGAGATCACTGGTGCCGAGCGGGTCACCGCCATCGCTGCCGCTCATGCCGCCTCATAATCGCAGTGGCAGCAATGGTGATGGAATACGAGGAACACCACGCCTAGGAGGACATGCGCCTGCTGGTTCGCGGCTGCCCGCAGCTTTTCCCGGTGCGCACCGCTTTGAAGGATGCACTGGTCGTTTCCATCCTCGATGTGAAGTGGTCCTAGGATAGTTCTTCGCTTTTCCTTCTTTTGGTTCTTTGCAAGCCAGTGACGAGCCCTAGCTCATTGTTCTGCGCTGCAGAATCTTTTGTATCTAGCCTAAGGGCTGTATATTGTATTAATGAAAAACCTTGTGGCTTTTCAAATCCTAACCAATTTTGCCTAAATTCAACTGAGTTAAATCAATTCAGATCCAACTTGAAAATGACAGTCGGCACATCCGGGTGACTTTTTGCTTCCCGGCGATCGACATAGCTTGCACTTCGGCCTAGGTTAAAGCCCACCCCAAAATATGTTCTATGGCCTTTAAGTTTGGGGATAAGGAGAACAAACCGCTCTACCCCACCCATTTTTCGCATACGCTGTTCCACTCGCTCCAATGAACTCTACCGCTAGGGTTTCCCTTCACCACACATTCTGACACCACCAATCTTGATCTGCTCATGGCTCTGCAATCTCCTGCCGCCGCAAAGGAGATCAAAAGTGCCAATGAATGGGTGATGTCCATAACCACCGACCGGCGGCTCTAGAAGCTTGTATCCGCCAGTGTGCTCCCATTGGAGTAGCTAATTTCATGGCACGCCACCCATGGTGAGTCCTCCCCTACTCGTCATTCCGATGTGGTGGTAGTCTTCAAGTCCTTCATCCTTCACGGTCTCGGTATGCAATGCTCCCCCTTCCTTAGAGGCATTTTGCATTTTTACTGGATTGAGTTAACTCACCTCAACCCTAATTCCATTTTCCAAATCACCGTCTTCGGCCATCTCTGTGAGGCATATCTCGGGATATCGCCCCACTTTGATCTCTTTCAAACTCTTTTTCTCCTCAAACCCATTCCCAACAAGACATCCCCCAATGTCGTTGGAGGCGACGGCTTATAGCTGCGAGAAGGGGCCAAGAAGTTTTATCCAGATTTCCCCATCAAGACATCGAACAAGGGCAAGCATGACGAATGGTTCTACTATGCTAATCTCCCACCGGTCTTTCTGTTTTTCACTAGAAACTATCCTGTAGTTCTTCCTTACTGGTCCTTCCCTCTTGTCGAGAGCGAAAGCGACCAAGTCAAGGAACTTCTCCCCCTTCTTAGGAATTTAAAAGAAATGGGGCTGACCAGCGTCGGAACTGTAATAAACTACAACCTCCACCGTGTCCAGCCGTTAAAGGAACGTGTCCACCTCGGGTTCTAATATTTAGGATCGAAAGACACTAGGAGAGGAAAGGCTACCCGAAAAAGCCCTACTTACTCGAATCTCCTATCTCTTCATCCCGAGCACGTTGATCAAGAACTCAGGCTGCCTGGATCCTTACAGGCTATCAAAGCCGCCCCCAGCAGTAAGCAAAGAATTTCTTCTCCAGCAACTCTACTTGATATCTTGAAACCTATTGTGTATTCTAACAGGATAGCGCGACATTCTTCTCCGTTCATCTTGTCCCTAAAGCCCCTGACAAAAAAGCCGCGCCACCTAAGCGCCCCGGAAAGGACTCGGCTGACGCTCCCCCAGCCAAAAAGGGAAAAGGACTTGTCCTTACGGACTCGGATGAGGATGAGGAGGAAGATGACACACTACTTCTGCATCGGCGCCACCAGCGTCCAAAAGCAAATATTTCTCCCACCGCGCAATCTCCAAGTCCTCCGTCGTCACCACTCGTGAATCCAGAACCCGTGTCAGGGCCAGGAGGTCCCTCCGGCTCAGCCCTGAGTGGTCATGCCACTCGGAAAGGTGTGGGCCTTAAGATAAAAGTGTCAGAAAGGTTCATCCTTATAACACTTTCCTTATTTAGCCATCTCATTAGAATTGTATCTTTAACACCTTCCCTCATCTACAGGAAACTCAATATTGACATTCCCGTAGACACTTCAAGTGCTAAAGGACTGGCCACCGCAGCTATTACTCCTCCACCTCCAAGCTCTCGAGCGAAAGTAGCCCCTGCACAGGACTTGACCCATCATCCCACACCTCCGCCAACTGCTTCGTCCTAAAAAGGCCCTCCCCGGCATCCAAGGTTAAGGGCCGTATCCCAGCTCCGGCACCCGCGGAAAGCTTAGAACCAGAAGTCGAGGGAATCCCTCGCCCTACAGCGCCTACATATACTCGTCCCCTTCATGTCAAATGGAGGAAAGAAATGGAAGGCTATGAGGTCAATGATACCGAAGAGGCGGAGCAGTGGGAAATGCTACGAAACATGATAGAGTTTGTCTCCCAAGTGCGTGAGGTAAGCCATCTTCGAACCTTAGCCCCCTGATGGTTCCAACATTTCTGAAAGCTTCTTTTGTCTCCTTCCAAAACCTGGGAAGACAATCAGCACAAAAGTGCCAGTATCTCCAGAAAGTCGTTGAGCAACTAAAGTCGACAGACGAATTTGACAACGCGCTTTAGACACAAAAGTCAAAATACCACGGCGAAATCAAAGAACTCCGCTAGGAGGTAGCCGAACCACGGTACAACCATGTACAAGATGCCAACACCATCCATAGTAAGTGCTCATCAAATTGATACCAAATTCATTGTTAGCTTCGAAAATCCATGTAACTGATCTCTCCCTCCAGGCCATGACGAAGCCTTGGCTTCTCTCTGTGAAAAGCACAAAGTCATGGAAGAAAAGCAAAAGCCTGTGGAGGGAGAGGTTTTTCAGGTGAATGTCTAGTCCGAGAAGGCGACTCGGGAACTAAAAGGTGAGCCTTCTAATCCAAGTTTCCCTTATTCAGGCCCTCTGATGTTGCTGATATATCGTTCATCCGATCGATTCACAGCTTATCAAATAAAAACCAAGGCACAATTCGAGGTATACGATAAAAAGGTGAAATCCACCGTCGAGCTGCTCAACAGGATGTTGAGGGTTGCCGTGCTGGTGCTTCAAATTCTTCATCCAGAAGAGGAGCTATCCACCAATGAATACGTTGTGATGGCTCGATTGTTGGACGCTCCCGAACGGCAAACGATTCTCGTGAAGGAAGCTGCAACGACATGTACTAGTCAAGCGCTGGCTATTGTGAAGTCACATTATCCCTGGGTTGATCTTGAAGCTGTGAAGGAGGGATTCGCTTGCTCTGATAAAGAAGTTTCTACCCAGATGGAGGAAGTCAAAGATACTTCTGCTGCCTTGGTAGATGATTCAGATTTATAGGTAGGCGATAATTCCGAGTCGAATGGTCCTGTGATGTAAATGTTGATCCTTCTGCATTACTCATGCCATTTAGCCAAGTACTTATTTCTATTTGTCTTTTCGTGTAACGCCTTTTTGTCACAAATCCATCACCCGAGTGCAGGGAATTCCCCCAAATTCTCCGCGCCGGTGCCGAAGATGATCTCGCCGATCGCGTGAGCCATAGACCGATTCCTTCCGCCCAAAGCTTCTGGAACACCTCCCAAACCTTTCCCCTCACCTAATTGCAGTGTAGCTGCACGGAGGAGTCGTGCCTGCGAAACCCCTATTTCAGTCGCTGTCGAGCTCCTCGTTGCTAGCCATCTCCGCTTCGTGCTATGCTCGATCGTGCGTTCGGTAAGCATCTCCTACACCCCCTCTCGCTCTCCGTTTACGTCCATAGACTGTAGATCTGTATAGTGGCTCGGTATCTTCGGCGAGCTTTCGGCTCTGCCGCCGTCCGTCGCGCCGCCGCATCTGGCTGCCTCTAGCCCTTGCGCGAGGATCCCTAGGACCACTAGGTGGCATAGGTGTCGTAGCTCGAACGCTATTGGCCGGAGGGTGGCTGTAGCGCCGACGCGACGCGTGCTGCCGTCAATGGCCACATCACCGTCTAGAGGTAGACAAAATCTAGGAGCCGTTGGATTTCCGCTGAGATTCGTGTGAACCGATGCTTATTGAGTCACTGTCATGTGGGCCCCAGTTTCCAAAAAAACCCTTTGCGCCCGGGGTCAGAGCGGAGACCCCCCATGTCACTGCCAGTGGGCCCATGGCCCATCGGGTAGTATAGGTGGACGCGCCCTTGGGCACATTGCTGGCCGCGTGCATTTGTGCCCCTCGAAAATACACCTTCGGCGTATTCGCCGCTAGTTGGCGCAGGTGCGCGCGCGCATGGGCCGTGGGCCGGATTCGCTGTGGGCCATCTTGGTTCACTGGCTCGGCCCGATGCGGTTTAACCAATTTCCACATATTTAACCAATTATTTTAATACAGAAATAGTTATAGATTTATTAAAAATCTGAACTTAACTCCATATGTAGGCCGTATTGCAACGTGTCGTCATCGTATGTCACCCCTTTTAAACCATAATTACTCGATTACTATCTTAGTGTATGATATCGTATTTTTGGAACCACTAGGTTACTATCTAATTATATTATTGATTACTAATACAATAGGGTATGCATTGCATATCATACGCAAATAGTACCGTTATCCGAATTTATACATCGTGATGCCAAGGATATGACCTAGATCACGGGCATGCATCATGTTTTCCGTTTTGCATCAGTAAGTAATTATTGGATCATATGTGTGTTTAGACATAGGAGATCCCGAGGGAAGGTTTGGTGACGTAGAGGACGACCTTCCATCGGAGTAAGGCGAGTTAACACTTACTCTTCAGACGTTTACCCGTATTAGGGAGAGACTGTGACTTTCCCTAGTGCGGATTAACATCGGTATTATCATGTTCATTACCCAGTTTTCCCCTAACTATATTGTTTATTATTAGAATGCATGCTTATTAACCTGCCTAATTGATAATCATGTTATAATTATACATGACTATCCTTGCATTATCTAGCCTTTATGACTGCCTTGATTGTCATGCCCTTGTTAGCCTAAGAATAACTTGGTAACAACTTTAACCATACCTAATGGGTAAAACCTGCTTAGACTTGCTTAGGTTCAAATAAATCTTCGGGCGACTAGCCACGGAACGGTGAACCGATATTGACTAGTCATTCATTCATTAAAAAATAGATGACATGTGACCGTTAGGACTAATAGATGTATGATGGGCTGGATGTTTGTTTATGGTTATAGTGGTGTGGTTTGTCAGTCCGGTTTGGTTGTTTGATCGGGTTATATCGTGTGTGGAAATGTCCTGGAATAATGTGGTGGAGATTAGATGGTTGGGAGGTTGCCCCAGGGATGACATCCTGATGGATGATTGAGGCACGACATGCCTGTGCTGGGTTTAGCCAGGGCTTACATAGGAGGAGCGCGGAAGAACACCCGTATCGGAGAGATCGCTGCCATCTGGAGAATGGTTCCAACACAATGCGTGGCCATCGCGTGAAGTATGGGTTTTGGATCGCTAGTTGTGAGCGCTCTGCGAAGGTCCTCTGGGACCACTCTCGATAGGGACCGTCATTGGTCGTCACCAGAGGTGATGGAGGCCACACTTCCCTAGGATGATGCTAGGCTAGTGCGGGCCGACAACCCCCTATGCCGAGGCGGGCAGTCTATGGCAAGTGGGCTCCACAACAGGATTGCCAAATCATGAAAGGACGGTGGGTTTTTGAATAAGTTGGGGCAACGTGAAGTTTGGTGTGGCGAAGTTCAAGGTTTGGTATGTGTCATGTTTGAGGGTTGATCGTCCTTGGGTTGGTGGTTAAGGTCGGTCGGTCGATTGGGGATTTGGGTAGTGTTTGGTATGTTGCTATACACCTTATGTATTAAAAGACTATAATTACCCATGCTTGATAGGGTAATTTAAACTCATTTTAAAATCTGCCTTTATGCAAATAAAATAACCCTTACTATTCACTAAGTGCATTAAAGGAAGTGTTAACTAGCAAGCGCTGCTTGGATGACGCTGACCTCGCGTACTTATACTCTTTTAGACGATGGGATCGAGGTGGATCCATACGAGTGCCATGAAGACGATGGACATGACCTTGGAGAGCCTGACGAGTTTTAGAGTTGCTCCGGTCGCTTGCAAGTACATAGCCATGAAGATATTATTTTGGGTAGATATTTTGGATAGCTGCAATTACTCTAAATTATGTTTGTATTAAAGGATGGTGTTGATTGCCTTTCTGAAATCATCTAGGGGTGTAACCTGAACATGTAATATTTAAGGATTCTGTTTTAATTGATGTATGCTTGATTCGAAAATGTGATCTTCCGCACTAGTGTACCGATATAGGGACTAGTGCATGGGATCCCGACTACCAAGGTAAGTAAAATTTGAGGGTTAACATCCCGGCGATGAGCAATTTGAAAGTGTTTAATTTTGAAGGAGGCAGCGGCGAAGTGGCGGGAATCGGCACGCGGGGCAAGTCAACTCGGTGTGAACGCGTCGGCGAGGGGGCGGCAACGCGCTAGCTTCGGATAGGCGGGTAAAGAGGGGTTGTGAGGGTGCACGTCGTCGGGCGCACAGGCACGGCGCGAGGTTTAGTGCAAGAGCGCTTGCTGGGTAGAGAGAGAGAGAGAGAGAGAGAGCTGGCTCGTGGGCTGGGCCAGCAAAAGTGAAGGGGAGACCGAAGGATCGGGCTCGGTCAAGAATAAAAGAGGGGAGCAATATCCTAGGGGTAAAATGGTGATTTCAAGATAGAATTAGAAATTCAAATTTGAATATGAATTTAGTGTTGGACTTAAATTCTAAAGCTCAAAATACTTTTTTTTTTGGAAAATTATTTCTATGCACAAATACTAAATAGATGGTCAATTGACATAGATTTTCATATTTGAAACATAAACCTTTGCACAAGGTTTATATTTTGGAAAATCAAAATATTGTTTTAGGATTATATATAGGCAACATATCCAGTGCAAATGCTCATTGAGTGCTAACATGCTAACAACAGATCTGGACCATCGAATCCATCAGGAGCGGCCCAGATCTAGAGAGGTGTAAACCACTTTTCTCACTTAAACACTTTCACGAAAAACCCCCTGACTTTCTAAATGGAAAGGGGCTTCCATCTTTTCAGATCTGGGCCACTCCTTATGGATCTGATGGTCCAGATCTACTGTTAGCATATTAACACTGAATAACCATTTGCACTGGATACGTTGCCTTATATATATTAGCAAACACATAATAGGATGGCCAAAGTATTTCCATGATCACAAATAATAATTAATTACAAGCAAACCTATACAAGCATTCAAATTCCAAATTTTAAAATAAATATTTGCATGAATCATACATGATTTGCAAGGAGGGTTTTAAAATAGATAAAATAAATTCATCCTTTTCTATATTTTAAAAATATCTACTTTGAGAAAGCATACAAAAAAAGGTTATTGAAATTTCATGTAGCAAAACCTACAATAGTTTTTGAAACCATAAAAGATATTTTCCAATATAATTTATTTTAATAATTATTTTTAAATACATTTTTAAGAAAAATCAAGTATGGTAGAAATAGGGTTTTCAATTCAAGAAATATATTATTTTCACAAACAATTCTTTAATTATTTTAAAATATTGTTTTAGAAGTCCGAAAATTGGGATGTTACAGCGAAGATGACCACCTAGTGAAGTTACTGGGAGCTTGTGGGTGTAGAGACGATAACGCATCTACACAACGCCGGTGGCCACGGGAGAGAAATTCACGGCATGCTGCATGGCATGGTGCCTCCTCTTTGTTCACTCCGTGCGTCTGACAAAATTGCGGTAAGAAGGGATGGAACGGAGATTAATGATGGCATCTGGTCCATACTGAAGATATAAGGTGTGTTTGGTAGCTGTGACCGGGATGGTCCCGTCCAGCATGGACTGGTTTTTTGTTTGGTTGGTCCATATAGGATTCCGTTGTCCTGGTTCGTCGAATCAGCCCGATGCTTTCTAGGGAGGTTCGCTTCGTCTGATGGAAAAAGGAGAGTTCGCTTCGTCCACCCACTCGAGCGGCTCCCAACGCGCCACGGCGTCCTCCTCCTCCTCTCCCAACCGTGTCGCTACCGCCATGACCTAGCTCAGCCCGAGTGACTCCCACCTCGAGTGGCTCCCAATGCGTCGCGGCCTCCTCCTCTTTTCCCAACCGCGCTGCCACCCTTGGTGGTGGTGGACTTTTCGACTCTTCGTTGATTGCGCATCTGGCTTCGTCCCCGCAGCTATTTCCCTCGCCTTTCGGCAACCGTCTCCTTCTCCCATAGTCCCCATCGTTGCCACTGGCCGAGGTGCTACCACGGCTCGTGCTCTCTTCTTGGCGCTCCCCTGCTACCATGTACAGATCTGTGTTTTCTTTTTGTTTGTTTTCCTTCCAAAGGTTGATTGGGAAGTAGTAGTGGGTGGAGACCTATGATTTTTAGGTAGCCGTTGATTGTGGGAGTAGCAGCTTGCTGTTGTGTTCTTGATTACGATTGCTTGCTGCTCGTAGAATTTGGGTATTCTTTGTTCTGATTGTATTCTATACATATTATTCATATGATCCATGTGTTCATGGGTTATTGATAGTTGGTTCCAATCAACAATAGATAGGACGCAGATTGTTGGTTCCGTTGGTTATTGTTTGTTGGTTCCAATTGGGTGGCTATTTTCGGATTGGGTGTTCTTGGTTCCGATTGTATTCTCTAGGATTATTCTTATGATTCATGTGTTCATTAGCTTGCACTGCTATTTGTTAATTTATACTGTATAGTTTCTTTTCTCTAAAAATAGCCAACGAAATGAACTTTGTACTTATTCATTCTATCGTTGTTGGAATCTAATCTAATCTAATCCCATTTGAGAACTCTGGTGCTTCCATGTCATTTTTTTTATGTGAACCGTCGGATAGAAATTGGACGGCCGTGCTTCCCATTCGCGCAGCTTGGAGAAGCTTCGCCTCCTCGCTCGCCCACCCGGCAGCCCCCGCGTTGTCCCTCATCGCTTGCCCGCTCCGTTCTCCTCTCGTCGTCTCCCCCTCACAACCCATTGCACTCCGAGGAAATTAGATTTTTTTTCCCAGAGTTGATGTGCCTTTGTATTTTTGTCCAAAGTTAGTGTGCCTTGGTATTTTTGCCCTGTGTGGACCATCTAGGGATTGTTTTGCCTACGGGGTTTTTTTTACAAAATTGCGTCCCAAAGTTGATGTGCCTTGTTTTTAGCAACAACAACATTTTCTAATATGTTTGATTAAAAAAACCTAGCACCAGCAGGGAGGGCGGCGGCGCCCACTATGGGGAGGCCAGCGCTAGAGACAGTGGCGGGGACGGCGGAGCCTGTGGCAAGGACGGGGAGGGCAGCGCGGCACGCAGCAGCGGCGAGGAGGAGGGCGGCGCTTGCAGCAGTGGCAGGTAGGCCATGGCCGTGATGCGCCTCTCGGCTCCTCCTCACAGCCTCCTGGCCTCTGTGTCATGAAACGGGGAGGAGGAGACGAAACGAACATAGCTGCACGATAGAAGGAGAGATTGCATTTTTTTTAGAAAACCCCCTGTGGTCAAAGAAATGTCCAGATGGTCCATACAAGGCAAAAATATCAAGGCACACCAACATTGTACAAAAATAAAAAGACACATCAACTCTGGGGCAAAAATCCAATTTCCTCCTCTTGGCGGCTTCCTCGGCGAGGACTACCTCGAGTGCCTCCACCACTCCAAGGAAGTGCCTTTCCTCTCCCCCTCTTTCCCCTACTCCATCCTCCTTCCTCCACCTCCAGCCCTTCTCGCTCGCCGTGCCTCACTTCCCAGCTACCGGCTACCTAGATCTGCCGCCGCGCTTCACACCTCCCTCCTTGCCCGATCCATGGCCCAGCTCGTCGTCGTCTTTGATGGAGTCGCTCCCTAAGTTTTGATTTTGCTGTGGCGTTTTCAGACCGGAATTAGAAGCTGTCGCATGTTCATCATCGGTGCCGTCATTTCTCTTTTCTGTGCTCGCTAGTAGCGATCAGGCTAACGACAGGACACACTATGATTTCAGAGGAATAGCCCATTTATCAGACAGGGTAGGATTGGGTTTCTGTGTTCCAATTTTTACATAGATGCTGTCTGCAAGCTTAATTAAGAGTATCCAGAAAGAAGGCATAGAAGTGGTTTCGATATGATCTCTAATCTCCTATATGTTGGCATTGTAGCCCGTGTAACCTCATACTTAACCTAGGTGAGTTCCTTGTCTACATTTTGCTCGCAGAATTTTGTTAAACAAGCTGAGGGATTTTCAAAACAAACCTTTATATTCTCCTGTATCTGGCGATACAGGGGAATATCACCGAGAGAAACTGGTACCTCTCGGCCTTGCTCGAGAAGCCCATGACATGACATAATTGTTGCACACCACATCGATCCTGCTGCTACTTGTGGGATTAGCACATTTGTTACGACAAGAACAGTATGAGATTCAGCACAAACTGATCGCTACGTACCCTCCTCATGTACTGTTACTTTCAAGAAAAGTTACAGGTCTCAAACTCACCATCAAATTCAGCTCATCACGTGCTCCACTCCACACAAATTGATGATTTAACCAATCCTAGCATCAGATATTCGCATGCATCCTTGTTTCTACTGTTGGTTCTTGCTAGCGCTACTGATGGTCCGGTAGATCAGCACGAGTCTATATTTGCATAACATGTGTAGAAGAATTTAAGCTTAACATTAGCCTTGCTCATGTGCTCAAGGGAGTAGCGTCAGCTCTACTCACACATCAGCCAAAAAAAGGACTGGCTTCACACGTCAACCACCAGTGCCAGTGAAATGCTATTCCACCACTAAAGAAATTAAGGACAAGGTCCAATGATACCCTAATTTTTAAAGTGAACTTTGGTGAACTAAGCACTGTAGCAGTGAATAGTAGAGAGAAAAGGCTGGTGAATAGTGCTGAATCGCACTAAGGCCTTGTTCTTTTCAGCGTATCGTTGCATTTACGTATTACTGTAGCAAATTTGAGAGCCCTTAAAATAAGGTCTAATGATTATAAAAAATAATTAAAAAATAGCTTTAGAATCTTTGGAACGACTAAAAAATTGTCGCAAATTATGACAAAATATAGGCTATATAAAAATAACAAAATTTGCTACAGTAATACGCAACGATACGATACGCTGAAAAGAACAGGGCCTAAGTTCATCTAAGTTAAAAGTACCATTGGACTGCAATGTAGTGAACGACAGAGCTAACAGGCAATCATAAAAGAAAGATGTTTGCAGTAGCATAATATAATTTATGCTGCTACGGACCAATTAGTGTCCACATGCTTACAGCACGCAGAAACAGCAAACTGCCTTCTTCCTGGGCAAGACCATAATGTTTTTTAAGAAACTAAAACAGGGACCAACATGCCGAATAAAATGTCAATAAGCAGGATCAATTCTGTTGACTGAAACAGGATGACATTATAGCCACCAAGTAGACCAGCAAATGTGTAGAAGCTTTCACGCCACGATCTTGGCCGACCTCATGTAAAGACTGTCCACAACCTTTCCAAAGTTCGAAATTTTCTCCAGTGTGGCAGGGAAGATTTCCTCTGTCTTGGGATCCTCAAAGATAATGAGGCAACCAGCACCTTGATCCAGAATTGCTTACAGGAAATTGTTAGTTGCTGTTCAAGGTTGGTAGATGGATAGATCAAGTGATGGAGCCCACTGTTTCAGAAATGAGGTAAAAATTAAACACTTTCTTGATTTCATTTTCTTTGTTATTTTCTCAATCCCTTTTCCTTCTCTTTTCATTCTTGTAAGGTTAAACAGCCATCAACGTAGAGCTTTTTTGTATGCTATTGATCATATGTTGGTTTTGTCAGTAAATCTGTTAGGATTTGCACCGATGCAAGATCACGAACGACACCAGTAGACACGATGTTTGATAACGCGGTTCAGCTTTCACCTACATCTGCGGGGCACTGATTATGGTCGCTCGAGTCCTATAATACCGCAACACACCAGTTAATTTGATCACGACCACATGCCGACCACTGACCTTCTCTTGCCTATGCTAATATTATGAAGTCATTCACCTGGTTACACCCAGGCTGCCTCCCTTTGTATAGTAAGGCTTGGATAGAGTCCGATTCTAATTCTAAACCAACCCTTAACACATAGTCCATTTAACCTACTTGTACACATATTTGACATAAAACCTAACAAAATCTTATGCCTAAGATAGTTCTCTTGGTTGAGATAGTCCCAAAGCAATCAATGTTAATTTTGTTTTCTAGCTGAAAGCAACGGTCTTGGTATCAGTTTGTGGTTTTAGAACTTTAATGCACGTCTTCCTACTTGTTGGCAATTGGCTAGCTACATTCTATTACTCCATGTTCATGGACATGCCTAGTTCAGTTGCTTATCAATGCAGTACAAGACATGCACTTGCACATCGTTTTAATTTTGTTTTCTAGCTGAAAGCAACGCTTGTTTTTGTATGAGTTTATGGTTTTAGAACTTTAATGCATATTTTACTACTTTCGAAAGGTTGATCTAAATCACATGATGATGTGCCCATTTCTCTGAAAAGTGTTCCATGGAAAATACAGGCCAAGCCCAGGACAGATATAGCAATGGTGAAGTTATGTGATGCATTACCTGGCTAGCTACTGCATGCGTGGGATGATTAGATCATTTCAATTCACTTGACCTTATTGCAAGCATAATGACCATTACATGTTTTTCAACATATAATGAAATTGAACATAGCATGGATCATGATGAGTGTTTTTTTATTTGTGGTGATTGCCCTCCTGTGACAAGTGATTTTCATGATCTCTATTAACATTTCTGCCGGATGGTTGAGCTATGGTTGAGACTTGAGGCTAATTTATTTTCATTCAAGTGACATGAGCGCTCTGAAATACTAGTCTTATATTCTAGCCTTTTTATATGCAAGATTTGCCGGTTGTCTTGTGAATTGTGATAATCTTTTTGTCAAGACAAATCGCTGGCTACATTGAATGTCGAATTTTGAATAGCACATTGTATTTTGAATCTTGAATTTTGCCATTTGAAATACTCAAATTTGGGCATTGCTTTGTGGTGTAAAATCTGTGTGTAATTTTTGTGTTTAATTTACATGTAAAATCTAGAAGCGTTATATCGCAGTAAGGCTGTTTAATTTGGTTGGTTTGTTGTGTGGCTAGCAGTTGTTTTACCCGGAGCAGTGTCATCGCAGCGTTGCATGACCATGGTTTGCATTACATCTGGAAGCATTTACCATGGCAAGAGAGCACTACATCCGTCCAGACCTGACCAGCATGACTTGCGCTGAATACTAAACAGGAGCCCAGGACAAACTTGTGCTGAATGGATAAAACCAACCAAACAAAACCACTATCATTGATCCATCCCTCATGGCCTTGACCCATGCCAAAACTCATGCTGGATGATGATGGTTGGTATAATCAAACACACCCATAGCCTATGTGGCAAAGCTATTCATGTGGACATACACATGGCAATACTGCCGGGAAAACCTCTTTGAAAAGATGTTTCTTGAAGGGCGACCTTATCCTTATTACACCTAGCATTTGGTGGGTGGGTATAGGGGTCAAGTGCACTGGTTCAAATACGTTTTTCGGTGGAATATATATGGTTTTGCCGGTCAGGGGCTATGTGTGCTTATAGTTTAGGGGATCATAAAAACTTTTTTCTATATAATATGATGACAACAATGTTTAGTGTATGCTTTTCTTTTGCGAACAGAGACGTCTAACAAATGCCACTAGATTGTTGTCATGTCACATAGTGGAAAATCAATTTCCATCATGTTTTGACAAGAAAATTGAAAATCACACCCATTATATCATTAATTAAATTAATGCTTCTTCAATGGCCGGACGACCAATCAAAAGACAAATTTCACAAGGTTTTCCACCTTGCTATGACCTATCCAGGGAAACCATTATTGTCACGTAGCTTAGCTTTCAAGTCATAAAGGAGATATTTTTCACCCCACCTCCATTTGCCCACATAATCTTTAATTAGTGGAGAATCCATTTTACACAGTAGCTGCTCTATTTTACAAACTTAAAATATCAAGACATCCACTTTTGGTGCCTATAAGTAGCTTACATCAAATCACATTCTGTTCAACGAAACCAAGTTGCATGAAAACCACTTGGTTCAACCAATTTACAAGAACTCGAGTCAGTAAGTACTCTCACTTTTGTTCGTATATACACATACGGCTATATATCTATATATTGTTCCAGTTATATTATGTCCTCCATTATTTTTTTTTTGTCTTTCATGATTCGAAGACAGAATGAAGCTCAGCACATTCGTTATTGTCGGGCTGATTGTTGTCAACATGTCTACCTGCATGGCAACGAACGCAGCTAAGGATGCTTCTTACAGCTCAACTGTGCTACCGAATGTAGCACGCAATGTGATGTCTGGTATTGATGGGAGGAATGGGCCTCCTAGCATTGATCATCAGTGCCCACTTGGAACCTACCCCAATTGTCAAGGAACGTCTCAGAGCACTCAAGGAACGCCACAAGCAGTTGGAGGAAACTAAAAGTCCAGAGCCCTATATAATCATAATTAATGGTGCGTTAATTAAACTGCTAGTAATCTTTACCAGCTAGCTTGATATGTGCAAGAAGGTTTTTTGGCATGTTAAGAAAAGGGAGTATTGCATGCCAAAGCTGGAAATATTCAATATAGGACATATCGATGACTAATATATATAGTAATCCATATGTAGATGGAGTAATACATTTCTTCATGTTCAACAAACTGTAAATGCTGTCATTTACCAGTAGGTATGTAATTTGCCATAATAAGTGGACATATATATTTATGTCATTATAGCTGTGTGTGCAGAGAAATTTTTATATTATCGTTTTGATCGTTTCACTAATAGGGAAAGAGCCTTTAGTCCCAACCATGCCCACGATGTAGAAAATATCTAAAAAATATGGCCAACCCAATACTCGAACCTAGAGCCTTGTATACACACGGTGTAGAAAATATCTAAAAAATATGGCCAACCAATACTCGAAGCTGGAACCTCCTACGACCACGGGACTCTCCACTCAATCTTCTAACCAACCCACCCAGCCATGCATATATACTAGACTATGATATGCATTTCTTTTGCAGTATGCTGGAACGAGGCGATACGAGACAGAAGCCTTACCTTCAGTCTCGATTGAAGTTATGAACCAGGACTAAAGTGTGTCCTTGATAGCAGGGATGTACCCGTCTGCCAAAGTGCGCTTGTGTCTCCGTTCGTGACACAAACCAGGACTAATATGGGAGAAAAATCATGCTTTTGGCCAGGAAGCCATGAATCGAGACTGCTGCAACTATCAGTCCGAATTCATGGCTAATAGGGACTGGTGGGCCGATATGATAGGTTGTTTCCAGAGTAGTGTTTGAATTGTCTTGATATATTAGTCATATCGTGATTTATAGGTATTGTCTTGATGGATTTTATGATACAAGCTAGATTGGATATGATGTCACTACTACAGATTTGCATAGCATTACCTGTTTCAAACGCACTATCGTACCGGTTTCAGAACAGGTGGTGGTCAATTCGAAGTGATACCCTTGGATGTCACTACCAGTTTACCCATAGCTAGACACTACCTGTGGCCATAGATTCTGAGGGACGCACCACTACCGATTGGTGTCTCCAACCGGTAGTGAAGTGTTTATTGCCTGTATAGCGCCGCATGGCACTATTGTCATGTGCACATAGCTAGAACAATCACAATTAAAAAATAGATAAAGAACAGTTAATTTATTATTCTCATAACTTTATTAATGAACAACTTAATATAGATATATTTACAAGTTCATTAATTCATAAAGATCTCATTGTTTGTAACATGATTTATATAACATATTAATTACAAAATATACATTGTTGAGAGCTTTTGAAGCCTACAAGCAGATCAAACAAAAACTAACTATTTCATTATTTTAGTTCATCTTTTCCATGCATCGCTCTTGGTAACCGTAGATGAACCCATCGGTGAAACAAGAGCATGGCACCAGTTTCCTCTGATTTCTGGACCTATCATCAATTTGGTGAATCAATTAATCCTTTAAATTGTACAAAGTGTGAGGACTTCATATATTAATTATATATATTTACTTACTGTCGACGAGTGTAATCTTGGGAGTAGTTGTCGGCATAGAATTTATGCAGGTTGCATTAGATATTAAGCCAAATGGTAACACAAGCCAGATATCCCGCCGACTGGTTCGTTTGATCATTCCTATAATATGAAAGGAGATTGTAAAGAACTCAAAAGACCTTAATGTTAGAATTCGAGAGCAATACCCTACTCGGCAATACCGAGACTTCGGCAATCGGCCTATTTATGAGGCACGCCACTCTGCTTTTAATGGTTTATTCCATTGATCCGGCTGCTCTACACCCATTTTAATCTTGTGAAAATAGTAATCAGCCTATCATGCGTTGTACCTTTAGCTGTGCAATAGTAGTACTTGTCTTGCGGTATACTGCGTTTAGCGTATAGAAAGATAAGCAGCATCAAACGCCTGATCATGTCTTGCAGAAATCAGCACTTGTACCAGCATGGAGAAAGGATCAGCTGGCGACCTTCTTAAGCATGTACTGTTTGGACAAAGTTTGGCCAAGAGGCATTTTGCATCCAGGCTGCAGTATACAACTGGCGACCCATGAGGGGCATACCTCCGAAACAATATCCAAGCCTCATCCACACCAAACCTTGAACATACAAAGTTGACTAGTGACACAACATGGGGTATGCCATGAGACATTTTTAATCGACGGTGCTTTCGGTCATATGCCCTTGTTGGGTGTACCGAGGCCAAATTAGTCTTGATGTCAACAACGCATCATCACTGTTTGAGACGTATTGTCGAGAAAGCCTGTTAAGGAGATCGCCCTTCGCTTAAATGGATTTGGCCCAAGCCCATTAAGGAATGCGAAGAGCCTTCGCGCCCTCTCAGTCAAGCCGAAGCGTCAACACACACCCACCCCCATCCCATCATCATGATGGCTTTACTGTATTTAAACGGGTATGGAGATGTGTCTCTTCGCATTCTCCATGTATAAAAACCCGAAGCAGCACATGGAACCACATCCAGCCTCCAAGTAGTCCTTTTCTCTTGCAAAGTACTCATTCTCCCCCTTCTCCCTCCATGGAGAACCAAGGAAGAGTGCTTGACTGATTGGAGATCACTGGTGCCGAGCGGGTCACCGCCATCGCTGCCGCTCATGCCGCCTCATAATCGCAGTGGCAGCAATGGTGATGGAATACGAGGAACACCACGCCTAGGAGGACATGCGCCTGCTGGTTCGCGGCTGCCCGCAGCTTTTCCCGGTGCGCACCGCTTTGAAGGATGCACTGGTCGTTTCCATCCTCGATGTGAAGTGGTCCTAGGATAGTTCTTCGCTTTTCCTTCTTTTGGTTCTTTGCAAGCCAGTGACGTGCCCTAGCTCATTGTTCTGCGCTGCATAATCTTTTGTATCTAGCCTAAGAGCTGTGTATTATATTAATGAAAAACCATGTGGCTTTTCAAATCGTAACCAATTTTGCCTAAATTCAACTGAGTTAAATCAATTCAGATCCAACTTGAAAACGACAGTCGGCACATCCGGGTGATTTTTTGCTTCCCGGCGATCGACATAGCTTGCACTTCGGCCTAGGTTAAAGCCCACCCCAAAATATGTTCTATGGCCTTTAAGTTTGCTCCCTTTATATAGTGCAGTGGCGATAAGGTTACACGTTCATATCCAATTGATTCTATCTCCAGAGCGTCCAACACATATACGCACCAGTATTTACAGATACGGATCTCTTAATCAAACGGGATCAAACTCTATCCTCAGAACTGTCTTTAGCATCCAAGTTAAATATAGTCCGAGAGATATTCGTCCTTTCCCAACCGGCTGGGCCGCCCTTGTTTGCTACTTTATAGGCCTTCTGTGAAGATAGCCGAGGCCCATTCTGTCCATAGTAGCCCCGAGTGGCCTTAGGATAGTTATTCGCTTTTCCTTCTTTTAGTTCTTTGCAAGTCAGCCACGATTCTAGCTCATTGTGCTGCACTGCAAAATCTTTTGTATATATCCAACCTAAGAGTTGTATATTATATTAATGAAAAACCTTGTGGCTTTTCAAATCCTGACCGATTTTGCCTCAATTCAACTGAGTTAAATCAATTCGGATCCAATTTATTAATGGCAGTCGGCACATCCAAGTGATTTTTTTGCTTCCCGGTGATCGACATAGCTTGCACTTCGGCCCAGATTAAAGCCCGCCCCAAAATATGTTCTATGGCCTTTAAATTTGGGGACAAAAAGAACAAACTGCTCTACCCCGCCCATTTTTCGCATACGCTGTTCCAGTCGCTGTAGTGAACTCCGCCCATTTTTCACATACACTGTTCCGACGAGGTAGTAGTAAACAAGTCCTTCTTCCTTCGCTGTCTCGGTATCCCATGCTCCTCCTTCCTTAGAGGCATTTTGCATTTTACGGGATTGAGTTAACTCACCTCAACCCTAATTCCATTTTCCAAATCGCCGTCTTCGTTCATCTCTGTGAGGCTTATCTCGGGATATCGCCCCACTTTGATCTCTTCTGAACTCTTTTTGTCCTCAAACCACAGCCCCCAAGGCCGTTGGGGGCACCAGCTTACAACTACGAGAAGAGGCGAATATGTTTTATCCAAACTTCCCCATGAAGACTACGAACAAGGGCTGGCATGCTGAATGGTTCTACTGTGGTAATCTCCCTCCAGTCCTTCCCTTTTTCACCAGAAACTGTCCTGTAGTTCTTCCTTCCTGGTCCTCCCCTCTTGTCGAGAGCGAAAGCGACCAAGTCAAGGAACTTGTCGACTTATGACTAACTGGGGGGTCACCGTCGGCAATGAATTTGTACGAGGGGGCGTTAGCAAGAAGCAAACCAGATGGTAGCACAAGACTGGGTTTATATAGGTTCGAGCCCTCAGCAACAAGGTAATACCCTACTCCTGTGCTCTGGGATTATGATTGATCAATATGCGGGATGCCAGATGACCATGATGATGGCTATGAGATTGTGACATCCTCTATTTTGTCGTATGTCACTTGTATTTTCGAATACCCAAAAGTAAATTAAAAGGGAATTGTTATATACGAAACCCTGTTTTAATTAATTTAAATTAAGGTTTAAGCCAAAACCCTTGAAGACCTTTTAGGAAAATTCTGGGAAAATTCCAGTAATTTTTAGATGCCATCATCAAGCAACCCTCCAAATTTCATGTCCAAATTCCAAAGCTAGCTCGTGATTCCTTAAAGTTTTGCCGTTTTGTCGGGAGCTCGTCAAACCAATAAAATAATGAGAGAACGAGGGAATCTCGTGCTCAAATTTGGAGGAGACCTTTTAGAAGACTAATACGATTTACCCTCCAAATTTCAGCCCAATCCAGGAAAGGAAACTCTGTTTTCTTGATAAACAACAGCCCCCAAGGCCGTTGGGGGCGCCGGCTTACAACTACGAGAAGGGGCCAATAAGTTTTATCCAAATTTTCCCATGGAGACTACGAACAAGGGCTAGCATGCTGAATGGTTCTACTATGCTACTCTCCCTCCAGTCCTTCCCTTTTTCACCAGAAACTGTCCTGTAGTTCTTCCTTCCTGGTCATCCCCTCTTGTCGAGAGCTAAAGCGACCAAGTCAAGGAACTACTCCCCTTCTTGGGGATTTAAAAGAAAGGGGGCTGACCGGCGTCAGAGCTGTAATAAACTACAACCTCCGTCGCGTACAGCCCTTAAAGGAACGTGTCCACCTCGGGTTCGAATATTTAGGATCCAAAGACACCACTCGGGAAGGAGAGGAAAGGATCCAAAAAAGGTCCTGCTTACCAGAATTTCTGATTTCTTCGCCCAAAGCATGTTTATCGAGAACTCCGTTTGCTCGGATCCTTATAGGCTATCAAAGCCACCCCTACCAGTAAGCAAATAATTTCTTCTCCAACTCTACTTGATATCTTGAAACCTGTTACGTCTTCTAACCCGGCTTATACCTTCTACATGATCGCACAACATTCTTCTCCATTCATCCAGTCCCTAAAATCCCTAGCCATAAAGCTGTGCTACATAAGCACCCCAAAAAGGACTCGGCTGATACTTGCCCAGCCAAAAATCGCAAAGGACTTGTCCTTACGGACTCGGATGAGGAGGAGGTGGAAGCTGACACACCACTTCTGTATCGGTACCACTGGGGTCCAAAAGCAAATATTTCTCCCACCACGCAAACTCCAAGTCCTCCGCCGTCACCACTCGCGAATCCGGAACCTGCGTCAGCGCCAGGAGGTCCCTCCGGCTCAGCCCCGAGTGGTCATGCCACTCGGAAAGACGTGGGCCTTAAGATAAAAGTGTCACTGAGGTTCATCCTTATAACACTTTCCTCCTTTAGCCATTTCATTAGAATTGCATCTTTAACATCTTCCCTCATCCACAACAAACCTAATATTGATGTTCCCGTAGACACTTCAAGTGCTAAAGCACCGGCCACCACGCTATTACTCCTCCACCACCAAGCTCTCGAGCTGATCCAGCCCCTGCGCAGGACTCGGCCCATCATCCCACACCTCCGTCGACTGCTTCGTCGCAAAAAGGCCCTCCTCCGGCATCGAAGGTTAAGGGCCCAATCCCAGCTCCGGCACCGGAAAGCTCAGAACTAGAAGTCAAGAAAATCCCTTGCCCTATAGCGACTGCCTACACTCCTCCCCTTCATGACAAATGGAGAAAAGAAATGAGAGACCATGAGGTTAATGATACCGAAGAGACGGTGCAGTGGGAAATGATGTGAAACATGATAGAGTATCGCGCCAAGGTGCTTGAGGTAAACCATCTTCGAACCTTAGCCCCCTGATCGTCCAAACATTTCTGAATGCTTGAGGACGTTGCCGAGTAATGTGGTGGGTCCCCTTGTGTAATGATGAATATATGTGACGGGTTTGAATTTGATGTGATTTTGAACTATTTTGAGTTGCATTTGTGAAACGGACTTCTTTTTGTTTTTGGAGCTTTGCATATTATGCTTTTGAGTTTACGCTTTGCAAGATGTCGAGACTATTCACATTTCAACTAGTGCTACCTCGTTCAATTGGTGTCTAGTTCAAAAATGACATTGATTTTGGTTTTTAAAAACTTTGATGTGGCATCAGATTTTCACTTTCTGAATATTGTTTCTTGATGAGGCGTTTGCAGTTTTCTTTCAATCATACTTGCAACTTTTTGAAATCTTTTGTTGGCCAAATCTTTCGAACCATAGCCCCTTGATCGTCCAAGTAGGAGCAGCTGCAGGAAAAGGAGGAGGCCCTAAAGAAACTCGAGGAAGATATCAAGGATGAGGGTGACCAAGTTCACCTCTTCGCCAAAGTGAATAAAGCAATAGCTCTCAAGCTAACTGAAGCCAAAAACCGACTCCAAGTGAAGGAATCCGAGCGAAAGGCAAGGGAGAAGCAGCTTAGCGAGGCTAGTGTTAAAGTTAAGGAAGACCCTGGTGAGAAAAGCAAGAGGATTGATATATCAAAAGATGTGGAGATCGTGGAGGTCGTTGAGACCGAAGATGAGGAGGATCCCGAGGAACTTGACTTCACCCCTGAAGACTCGGCCTAGGGATAAGGCGTACTACTACTAGTAATGAATAAATGCATGGATCCTATCGGTTCTATGTGATAGGACTATGTTGTGTGGGATGCTTGTTTAAACATGGTTACCTTTTATGATGAATTTGGTTTAAAGAAATCTTATATTATGTTTAGGATTTGTCACAAGGATCACTCTAGTTATGCTTATTCTTTACCTTATCACAATGGTCAGGGGAAGAGGTCGTGGTCGGGCTTCCGCACCGCAAGTTAGAGGCCGAGGCCGAGGCAGGGTTCGTGGCAGGGGTCGTGGGATAGCAATACATCAACCTAATTTTGATGAGGTGGCCAACGAAGACCTTCCTCCAATTCCTCCTTCTCCCTAGCCAATACCACCACAAGTACCTCAACCTCCACCCGCTGCCCCTGAGCAACCCTGTTCCTCAAGCGCCACCTGCACCTTATGCCGTTGTGCCTCCTCCGCCGCAGGAGCAACCCAACTTGAATCAGATGATGCAAATGGTCCTGGCACTAGTCCACAATATGAATCAGTAGCAAGTTAACGCCCAAGCCCAAGATCAAGCTTTCGTACAACCCCCACCTCAATATCAACCCCAATCCAAGTTCAAAGAATTCATGAGTACCAAGCCACCTACTTACTTAGGAGAAGGAGAGCCCCTGGACGCTGATGACTGGATAAAGACAGTTGAGAAAAAGCACTACATCGCGCAGTGTGATGATTATGAGAGCGCCACCTGTGCTACTCACCAGTTAACCAGAAGTGTTGCAAATTGGTGGGAGAACTATTGCGCTGCTCACGCCGACCCTGACTCCATTGGTTGGGATGAATTTGTGGAAGCCTTCCGCGAAGTACATATCCTGAACGGGGTTATGGAAATGAAAAAGAGCGAGTTTTCAAATCTAAAACAGGGAAGGATGACAGCGAACGAGTATTTAAACAGATTTAATCACTTGGCTCGGTATGCCCCGGAGCTAGTGTCTAATGAGAGAATCAAGATGTGGAAGTTTCTGGAAGGATTGAACTCCAATTTAAAAGTCCATCTGGTGGGGAACACATACGACAACTTCCAACAACTGGCCAGCAAGGCGCTTCTGCAGGAGGGGGTGCAAAATCAATTTTATGATGAAAGGAAGCGTAAAATTAACTTCACACAGCGGTCTGGAAGTACATCGAAATTGCGTACAGGGGGGAGTCAGGGCAAAAACAACCTCGGTGCAAGTCGGGGTCAAGTTGGAGGCAGGCAGCAGGGACAGAGTGGAACCTTTCAGGGATCTGCACAGCGTAGCAACAATTCAGCAGAAGGTTTGCAACATTATAGGTGCCAGGAGTATGGGCATATCGCTAATCAATGTCCTAACAAACCAGCTCCGCCCGCTGCTGAGGGTACCCCGGTGCGAGGTCAAGCAAGTGGATCCGCAGGCACTGGAACTCCTCGCTCTAACACGGTAGGTAGAAGCAGGGTGAACCATGTCACTGCAGAGGAGGCTCGAAACACTCAAGACATCGTTATAGGTACGTTCCCAATCAACTCCGTACTCGCTACTGTTTTGTTCGATTCTGGGGCTACCCACTCGTTTATTTCAAAAACTTTGGTAAAGGATAATAACTTGAAGGTGTCGCCACTTAAATATCCACTGGTGGTGCATTCACTAGGAAAATAATTAAGAGCTGATAAAGGGTGTCCTAATATGAAAATCGAAATTGAGAAGATAGAGTTTGTGGCCCACCTCATTTTACTAGACTTATATGATGTGGAGGTAATCCTAGGCATGGATTGGTTGGCACGACATCATGGACAGATCAGCTGCGTCAAGAGGTCCATATCATTGATTAATGAAAAAGGTGAAAGTGTGGAGTTCCAAACCATGATGCTTCCAAAAATGGTATAGGGTGTGTGCTAATGCAGGAGGGCAGGGTGGTTGCTTACACATCAAGACAGTTAAAACCGCATGAAAAGAATTACCCAACACATGACCTGGAGCTTGCAGCGGTTATTCACGCTCTAAAAATTTGGAGACATTATCTGGTAGGAAATCGCACCGAAGTGTACACCGATCACAAGAGCTTAAGGTACATATTCACCCAGCCCGACCTGAATCTAAGACAAAGCAGGTGGTTGGAGTTAATAGCCGATTACGACATCGCAATTCATTATCATCCGAGCAAAGCCAACTTGGTAGCCGATGCTATGAGTCGTAAGGCACATTGTGGAAATCTGGTAGCAGCAGTGGGGATAAGCTCAGAATTTCTGAAGGAAATGGAAAGCCTTAATCTGGAAATAGTATCCAAAGGATATCTAGCAAACCTAAAAGTGCAACCCATACTCGAGGAAGGGATCCGGGAAGCTCAGAAAAACGATGAAGGAATAAACGAAATCATATTAAAAATGATTCTTGGAGAAGCAAAAGACTTCGCTATGGAAGATCATGGAGTCATAAGATACAGAGATCGTTTGGTAGTCCCAGCTCGTGAAGAAATGCAAAAGATAATCCTAAAAGAAGCTCATAATTCAAGATATTCCATACACCCGGGTGGCACAAAAATGTATCTAGATTTAAAAGGGATGTACTGGTGGAGCAACATGAAGAAAGAGATAGCTAGATTTGTAGCAGAATGTGATATTTGCCAAAGGATCAAATCAGAACATCAACGCCCTGCCGGATTGCTGCAACCACTACCCATTGCCCAGTGGAAATGGGATGAAATAGGAATGGATTTCATAACGGGGCTACCAACCACAAAAAGCGGATTTGATTCCATTTGGGTAATTGTTTGCCGGCTAACTAAGGTTGCTTCTTTTGTACCAGTAAAAACTCAGTATACTAGCGACAAGTTAGCCGAGCTATATATAGCAAAAATAGTCTGCTTGCATGGGGTACCTAAGAAGATAGTATCAGACAGAGGAACACAATTCACATCCCGGTTCTGGAAGCAGTTACAAACACTTTTGGGTACCAACCTGAATTTTAGCACAGCTTACTACCTGTTAGCGATTCTTACACTCAAAGAAATTAATCCGCAAGCGCACGGATATCGCTTGTAGTTTTCACCAGGAGTATTCCTAGAGTTTCGAATCCACAGGGAACGAGGGTTTAAAGAGATAACCTCTATATCTTTAATTATTTAAAATACCAGCCAGTCTAGGTAACGGGGGTTAGGATAAATAAAAAGACTGGGACACACACACACGATAAATATTCACACGAAGAGAAAGCTGTCGGGGATAAAATTACGGCCCATTGCCATGGTCCACTCCCTGACGGCCCAATCGAACAGCCTACCAGGGCCCGGCTCCCTGGAAGGTTCTATCTAGTCCATATGCATCCTACCGAACAGCCTCTGGCTGGCATGGTGCGTAACGGCCAAGGAATTGTGTTTGAGTCTGTCACGAACAGGAGTCCTGCACGGCTACGTGAAGACCCGGACGTGGTTTCCCGGATTGGACTTGGAGTCGTGATCCCAAGACTTGGGGTTTACCTTATCTACCGTGGGGCGTATTTGGCATGGTACGAGTTCGTTACGATCTCGTAGTTAGCTCGGCCCGATTATCCCTCGGTAGGTCGGTTGCTCAACACTATATAAACAAGGCCCCTACGGCCGGTAGAGGGCACGAGTTTTATGCACCTGAGCATCGAATATCATCTTAGGCATCGAGTTTACGCACCAGATCATTGCATTGGAGCTTAGATCTCATATCTACTCTCTTGTACAGCCAGAATCTCGTCGAGACCTGCTTGTCTCGCCGAGTTCCACCTTGTAATTCTCTTCGATATAAAGAAAGGCTGGACGTAGGGCTATTATCTCTCCCGAGAGGCCTGAACCAGGATAAAAACCCTTGTCTTCCTGTTCGTCGTTGATTGCTGTTCGGCGGTCATTTATCTCCCCTTCTCAAGAACCTTTAATCAACTTGAGATCGATATCTCAACCGTCGACAGTTGGCGCCGACCGTGGGGATCTAGTAGATCAAGCATGTCGAACTCCATCAGCGACCACGAATCCCTCCATGAGGACTACGACTAAGAAGGACAAGATGTCTCGTCCCTTGTCAGATCGGAACGATCTGTTCGGGCTCGATCGCTTTCCGTATCTGGGACAGCAGTCTCTAGCTATGCTCCAGAGATGGTCCTGGATCAAGCTCCCGTCATCAACGATGAATACGGAACCGACGATCTTGACGATGGTTTAGATCTATCGGATTCCAAGGCTATGTCGGTTGATTCCTCCTATGGCGACACAGTGATGACACCATCTAGCATGCCAACACACGGCCACCGCAGCATCAACATGGCCGGGGCAAGGACTTCAGAGGAACCTGCGCTGGCCGCGGCGGCCGGTGAGATCGGGCAGTCCAATTCTGCTCGGCACCAAGATGACGCCGTGTTGGCTGCTCGCGAGCAAGATGTTGTTCGCCGCAGTCTTGACGAGTCCATCAATCAGACCTTGGCGCAGATCCGCGACCAGCGCAAGCGACAGCGTCGCAACCCACCTCGCGCGCCTACGCCAAGATCCCCGGCATAAGTTCAGCCTGCTCGGGTCGAACCCCCGCGTGACCAGACTCTGGTCGGGCAAAACGCGGACGCCTCAGGCATCCCAGGACCCCTTGAACAGAGCCGAGAACGGCTTCAAGCCTTGGCGACGGTGATTAGATCCGCCAACCAGGATAATCTCCCCATGATGGGCGATGCTGTTGCCTCCCATCTTGAACGGCTGGCCGAAGGCCTTAAGTCCCTAGGTGAGGCCAACACCTCCTCCGGGCAGTGCAGTCAGCCTGTCCGGGTGGATTGTCCGGGTGGATTTGGGCAGTGAGCGCTCCGATCGATCGCGTGACCCTTGTCACCGTCGAAGGACCACTGTCCACGAGCAAGTCACCCGTGGTCGCCGACGCTTGCCAAGTCCCCGTGGTCACCATGACCATAGGAGCAAGCGTGCGCGCAACGATCACGGACGATCCCCTCGCGAGGTGCGCGTCGTCGCGACCACGAGGAAGGAGCGTGGAGGATTGTCTCGGCAGGAGTTTCTCCAGGCAGAAACCTCCCGTTCAGCTAGAGTCCCCCCAACCAACAGAACCAACGTGTTTTCAAGGCTAGGTTCTGCTGGGGAAGGTGGCCGGTCTTATGCCTTGGGCTGCAGGTTTTTTCTGACGAGCTCAAAACCCAGAGGAATTCCTTTCCATCTACGCTACGGCCATCATGGCGGCCGGGGGTGACGAGGTCGTCATGGCTAATTACCTCCCGACTGTTCTTGAGGGTGCTGCTCGGACGTGGCTGTTCAATCAGCAAGAAGGTTCCATCAGCTCTTTAATCAGCTTTGTGACGCTCTGATCGCTAATTTCCAGAGTTGTTACGTGCGTCTGGGCAAGGAGGATGATCTGCACCAGATGATCCAGATGAACGGGGAGACCCTCCGCAACTTCGTGAAGAGTTTCATCAAGATTCGCAACACGATCCCGAACATCTCGGACGAATCTGTTGTCCACATCTTCAAAAATGGAGTCCGCGACGAGCGGCTCACTCAGGATCTCGAGATCAACGAGACCTGGACCACCAACGACCTGTTCAAGGCAGCTGATCGCTACGCCAACGTGGCAGAACGCGTTCAGTATAAGAAGGCGTTTGACAAGGGCGAGCTGCCCTCCCAACCTGGTGTGGATGAGAAGAAGAAGAGCAGCAACAATCCTGGTGACAAGAAGTCCCAGAAGAAGAAAAATAAGGGTGATGCGAACAACACCGTCGCCGGTATAGATCGCACACCTCCTCCCAAAGACGGGCAGAAGAAGCCCAACAATAACTACAAGGGCAAGAAGCCCGTCCAGGGAGGTAACCAAGGCAAGAAAGGTCCGAGTGACCGATATTGCAAGTTCCACCAGCACTACGGGCACGATACACGCCATTGCAAGACCTGGGCTGCAAAGCTCGAGGATTTCTACAACGGCAAGGGCCCAATGCCCACCCTGCCCGAAAAAGGTGATGCCTGCAAGGACAAGCGCCAAGCCGATGGTGGTGATCGGGATGATGATGATGTGTATCAGGAGCCCATGAACCACATCGCCGTTATCTTCGGCGGTTCCTCGGCTTATACTTCTCGACGTAGCCTCAAGGAAGCTGCTCGGGAGGTCCACAACGTTGAAAAGGGAAAGCCTCGGCCCGAGACAATGAAGTGGACCGAGGTCGCTATCTCCTTCTCTAAGAAGGATTGCCCCACTGGGATGACCAAGCCTCAGCGTCTCTCACTGCTGGTCTCTCCGACCATCAGCAACGCCAGGGTCGGGCGTGTCCTGATCGACGGCGGGAGTGCTTTGGACTTGCTATCTGCAAAGGTCTTGGACGAGATGCAGATCCCTCGCTCCAAGCTGAAGGAAGTTGCAATGCCCTTCTATGGGATTGTTCCGGGAGAAGCTGTTAAGCCGTTGGGGCAGATCGTTCTGCCCGTCACCTTCGGCAGCCATAGCAACTTCCTGACAGAGTTGATCACGTTCGACGTGGTCGACTTCCCATCGGCTTATAACGCCATCTTGGGCCGGCCATCTCTTGGCAAGTTCATGGCCGTGTCCCACCATGCATACCATTGTGTGAAGATTCCGGGCCCAAGCGGCGTGATCACGGTCAAGGGCAATTACAAAGCTGCTCTGGATTGCGACGAGCAGTCCCTTGCCCTGGTCGACCAGCTCCCGCCGCGTGGTCCCGAAGCTCCGCAGACCAAGTCTGCACGCCCTAGGGTTTCTGTCCAGCCAGGGGGAGAGACCAAGAAAGTTCCGCTGTCTCTTGATGATACTTCCAAGACAGTTCACTTGGGGGCCAATTTGGACCCCAAATAGGAAAGCGAGCTCATTGCCTTCCTCCGAGCTAATGCAGACGTGTTTGCCTGGGAGCCGTCTGACATGCCCGGAGTCCCAAGGGAGGTTATCGAGCACAAACTGGCAGTCCGGCCGGACAAAAAGCCTGTTCGCCAGAAGCTTCGACACTTTTCGGATTTCAAACAGGGGATCATCAAGGATCAGCTTGGCAAGCTGCTCGCTGTTGGTTTCATCCGTGAGGTTGAGCACACCGAGTGGCTGGCCAACCCTGTGATCGTGAAGAAGAAAGCCAGCAAGTGGAGGATGTGTGTCGATCACACAGATTTGAACGCTGCTTGTCCTAAGGACAATTTCCCGCTGCCTCGCATAGACCAGCTGGTCGACGTGACTGCGGATGCCCAGCTCATGAGTTTTTTGGATGCTTACTCCAGTTATCACCAAATAAGCATCTCCTCCGAGGATGAAGAGAAGACTGCCTTCATCACCCCCTTCGGCACTTTCTGCTATACGACCATATCTTTCGGTCTGCGCAATGCTGGTGCCACGTTCCAGCGCTTAATGGAGAAGACTTTCCCAGAACAGCGCGGAAGAAACCTGGAGGTCTATGTCGACGACATAGTTGTAAAGAGCAAGTATGCTCCAGATCATGTAAAAGACCTGGCCGAGACTTTTCGTAATCTCACCAGGCATCGGATAAAGTTAAATCCAGAGAAGTGTACCTTTGGTGTTCGATCTGGAATGTTGCTCGGTTATATAATTGGTTCGCAAGGTATTTCTGCCAACCCCGAAAAGATCGAGGCCATTGAAAACATGCAGGCTCCAACTACCGTTAAGGAAGTTCAGAGCCTCACTGGGCGGATGGCTGCTCTAAGCAGATTTATTTCCCGTCAAGGCGAACGCGGGCTGCCCTTCTTTAAGGCCCTGCGCAAGTACAATGGTTTCGAGTGGACGGAGGAGGCTGACAGATCCTTCCAGGATCTAAAGCAATACCTGTCCAACCCACCCGTCTTGACTACCCCACGGCATGGCGAGCAGCTTTTGCTGTATCTTGCCTGCACGCCACAAGCGGTGAGTGCGGTCTTGACGGTGGAAAAGGAAGGCATCCAGCGGCCAATCTATTACGTGAGCGAGGTACTTCATGGATCAAAGGAGCGTTACTCTGAGGTCCAGAAGCTGCTCTACGCCTTGCTCATGTCCTCCAGGAAGCTTCGGCATTATTTCCAGTCGCACCAAATACTGGTCCCAACCAAGTTCCCTCTTGGCGACATCCTACGGAACAAGGAAGCCGGCGGACGTATAGCTAAGTGGGCAATGGAATTGGCAGAGTTTGATATTCTGTTTGCTGCCCAAACTGCTGTAAAATCCCAGGTCCTGGCTGACTTTGTCGCTGAATGGACCGGCCCGCCAAAATCCCAGGAAGCTCCCGAGCAACATGAAGAACCCTCCTGGACCCTGTTCTTTGATGGCTCGCGCACTGGAAACTCGGGGGCTGGTTTTGTTCTCATCTCCCCTCAAGGAGAGCAACTCCAGTATTTTATCCAATTACACTTTGCGGCAACTAACAACGCCGCGGAGTACGAGGCCCTCCTTGCGGGACTAAGAACGTGCAAGTCACTCGGCGTCCAACGGCTGACTGTGAAGGGAGATTCACAGCTGGTCATCAATTAGGTAAACAAGGAGTATCAATGCTGCGATGACTCAATAGTGCGATACCTGGTTGAGGTGAGGAAGTTGGAGCGGCACTTTCGATTTTTCGAGGTGCTCTTCGTGCCTAGGAAGGACAACTTCTTGGCCGACCAGCTGTCCAAATATGGATCCTCACGTGAACCTGCTCCGGCAGGAGTGCTCGTCGAGCACCTTTACAAGCCCTCTATCACGTCTCCGGACGAGGCAACAGAAACAGGTGGTGCTATCTCCGTTATCGAGCAGGCTGCGTGATGAGATCACGTCCATCATTGGTATGACCAACACTACGTCAATGTGGTGGTCATCAAGATTTCCGTCAACTACTTCGCGAGCATGCACGTCAACGAGTCTTCGATCGACTACTTCATCTTCGACCTCTTCATCTACGACAAGTTGGCAACACTTTACGGCATCTTCTACATCCTCTAAATCAACTATGGTGTCATCATCAACAATATGGCATCATCGACCCGCACCATGGCCAGGTCGTGTGCATAGCCGGTAAGCTCATCATGATGATATCGCGTTGTTGCCACCAGCAGCTCGGCCTCCACCGTGGCCGCCTCCCCAAGCTCAAGACGTATTCAAGAAAGGCCCATCTCCACCTCTTCGGCACTGGCGGGTCCCACAAGTCACGTCCTTGCAAGGCCGTCCCAAGAGAGAGCCCAATTTGTTCACGAGTCAGGTTCGGCCATCTCCCCGCAGTCAACTTAAAACGGATGTCCTGGGCGCATACGGACTCTATTTTGAACGTTCTTGGTATGCACGGATAAGCCCTCGACGAGATCTTTCCAACGGATCCAGTCACACAACCAAATTCCTTATGGATCAGTAGAAATCGTCGAAACAATATTGTGACCAGAATCTGCCGGGAGCCCATGTACCTCCTAGGGCTGCGCCCCAAACCCTAGGCATCGCTATAAATTCAGTAGCTGTCACTAGTTTAGACTTGGGTTTTGTTTAGATTATTCTGCCGTTGCAGTTTCGCCGTGTATCTGTTTGCTGAACCCTAACTTTGTGTACTTATTCGGTAATCAGTAATTTCAGATTGCATCTACGGCGTTCTTACTCGATTCACTTGCAGGAATTAACCTTCGTGGTGAGGTCAGTCGTGTCTTGGCGTGGTTGATAACGAACGGAGACAGTGGTGTAGCGATTGCAGGCTTAGATCTGTTCTGATTGGAAGCCGGATAGTAAACGTCGAGTTCTCCACCAATCGTGTTTATCCATACCTGTCGGAGGATCGGGACCCCGTCCCCCATCAAGTGGTATCAGAGCTTCGGCTGCCCGTCAGGTATACTTATATCCCTTTGTTAATAGTTCATCTTCCACCTAGAGTTCAGAAAATTGTCCCACAAAAAGATTTGAGTTCGTCGTCATATCCATCGTCCAAGCCACTTTGTGCCCTTCGCGATTTCGTTTTCAGTTTCGCGTTGTTGAATTTGTATCCATCGCCATCGTCTTGTTGCTGGTTTAGAGTAAGTTCTTAGTCTAGTTTGAGTCTTGCATCTTGACGTTGAGTCTAACGCCATCACGTCGTCGTCGCCGCCGCGTCCAAATCGGATACCAATCTGTCTCGTTTGGTATTTTGTCATTGTCTCCCTTGTCCGAACTTCAAATTGGACAAACTCAGACCCTAAATTGTAGCTCGGAAAAAGATCTACAACTTTGTCCATTGCACCAAGTTCCAGAAACTCCATCTTCAGATCCAAAATTACGTTGGAATTATTTCTGTATTTGTCTCGGATTTTCTGAGCAGTCTGTATTGCGGGGCCCATATCTCCTAGATCCATTATTCAAAATTGGTGTTCCATATATGCAAATTGATCAGCACGAAAATATCTACAACTTTGCTGTTACACGTTTTAGTGTTTGAGGCCTTCAAAAATCCAAAAACAGCATAGGAAAGTTTGATATTAGTAGATCTGTTTTCCCAGCACGAGAAAATTGAGTGTTTGGGTACATATCTTGTAATCTCTCATATGCGGCCAAGAATCCTGAGGAAACCCCCTGGACCATGTTTTTTGATGGCTCGCGCACTGGATACTCGGGGGCTGGTTTTGTTCTCATCTCCCCTCAAGGAGAGCAACCACAATATTCTATTCAACTACACTTTGCAGCGACTAACAACGCCGCGGAGTACGAGGCCTTCCTCGCGGGACTAAGAGCGTGCAAGTCGCTCGGCGTCCAATGGCTAACTGTGAAGGGAGATTCACAGCTTGTCATAAATCAGGTAAACAAGGAGTATCAATGCGCGATACCTGGTTGAGGTGAGAAAGTTGGAGCGGCCACTTTCGATTCTTTGAGGTGCTCTTCGTGCCCAGGACGGGCAACTTCTTGTCCGACCAGCTGTCCAAGTTTGGATCCTCACGCGAACCTGCTCCGGCAGGGGTGCTCGTCGAGCACCTTTACAAGCCCTCTATCACGTCTCCGGATGAGGCAACAGAGACAGGTGGTGCTATCTCCGTTATCGAGCTGATACTCCTAGATAAATGCTGAACGATGGGTGCTTGAATCAGTGCATCATACAATAATTTTTCTCTCAACCCAGCACAAGTAAAATAGCGTCGTTAACGCATAATTAAAATTCCAGAGGCCTTTATTTCTTAAAATTATAATAACTACATTACCGTCAAGGAAAATCATTACATCGTCAGCACTATGGATGCTATGTTCCTGAGTTACGCCAAGCATGCTCCAAAGAGAAACATGAAGACGACACGATGCCACGATGGTGCTCCAATCTCGACACAAGTGTCAGGATGGTGTGAGGTGGCTTCTGCATAAGAACTAGTCACATCTTAATCCCTTGATGCAAATATGGATTTCACCTTTTTGGCTCAAACTTAGAAATCTCACTCAGCCCATTTTGATGATGATAATAATAAAGAAAATTGCACTGTTTCTCATAAACTTGCACAAAATCTTACTTAGCCCCTTGGACTTACATTTTGCTTTCTCGGCCGCTCAAACCTCCAATCCGTTAAGGTTTGTCAAACAATCTTTGTTGATCCTGCGCCATGCAGCTGCATCAACGGCTCCATCGGCTCTCTCAACAGCTCCTACATCTACGGCTACCTCAGCTCCCTCAACGGTCACGGCTGGACTGCTTCTTCCGAATGCATCGCGCCCACTCCTAGCTATACATTCATCGGATACTCTATGCATGAGCTCAACGCCCAGAACGGGTCATCGGGAGGACTGCATGTACACGCCCTTAATTCTCTCCAGTACATAGTGTTGGGAAACCACGTGTGTGGGAGCCCGGCCCGGCTAGGGCCGGTGTGCGGCACGGCGCGGCTAGGGCCGGCCGGCGGCTCCCCCACGGTGGGTCCCACATTGGACCTAACCAAAACCCTGAGCAAGCAATATATAAGAAGAGGTGGAGCCCCTATTGTATAACAGATATGAGAATGAATAAAGACGCTCCAACCTATATCTCTGTGTCCCCTGTGTTCTTGATCTTTCTCTGTGATTGATTGACCACATATATACCTCGGACTACACCCGGTAGCAAGGTTTCTTAACACGTTATCAGCACAACTCGCTCCTTGACGTGCCGATTAATCCGCGAGGAAGAACGATCTGCATCCACATCTACCATGAAGGTATTGTTTTGCGCATCGGTTACCTAGTAGATTGTAATCTGTGCTTGAATTTGGTTGCAGAACAAGAATCCTTGTGAGTTTTCCACGTAGATTGAAAAATCTTGCAAGAAATATTTAGCAGATTAGTTTTGGGGGGCTTCGTAAAAACCAATCTATTAGATTGATTCGGTTGCCGGCCGCGCCCGATGCGCCGCCGGCCACGTCGTGCCCCACACGGCTAGCCAGCCGCGCCCGCCTGTGCGCTGCGCGCCGTGGCCCCATCGGCCGTGCCGCCCTGTCCCGCCCGCCCGCGCGTCGGCAGGCCTGCTGATAGCGCATTTGGAGTAGACTTCATAGGTCACGCAACACACATAGTGTCATCGTCATGTTATGGCCATACTATGTTGTGCCGGTCGTAGACTAACCATGCCGCATTGGCCTACAAGTTTTGGTAGCACACCCATACGTAGTGGGTGCACACTTTGAATCGTATTTTATGAATTTGCACTCTAATTGGTGGTTACTTGTAACACCCCAGCTCCTCTTGAGCCCAGAATGCTACTCTCCAAAACCTATAAAATTTCGACAGCATCTCCTTTGGTTAAATGGACATCCATGACAGGCAATTATAACAAGAGAACAAATAAACGATTCTATCAACCAGTAGCCAATTTAAAACCTACAATAACTGCAACGCTCATTTAAACACATGACATCTATTTAAATAAAACTCATATAAAACCAATATCAACTAGTTTTAGTGTGGAAGGTAGCGAGTGCTCAGATAGATGTGCTACATTCCCATGTCCCATGCATGAATTGTCTTCTGCTACCTAAAAACCAAATAAAAAGCAAGAAGCTAGGTGCACATCTTAGCCATATAAACTTGTTTCCATCCATTCTACATACTCATCGTCTCTGGGAATGGACAATCGACCCGAAGGCTTTACCTTATGAACAACCCACCATGACTTCAAGTTCTCCACTTTCGTACATGGATACGACATGTAGTATACCTGTTCAACTTGGTGTGCGAGTACAAATGGATGATATCTTGCTAGACGTGATGTGGAGTTCACTTTAACCAAGCCAATTCTATTGTTACGTTTTGTTCCAATCTTAGGATCAAACCAATCACAATGAAAGAAAACTAATTTTAATACGTTGCATGAACAAATCTAAGTTCTTTCTAGGATGATCAGGACCAGGTATGACAAGGGTTAAAAACACGTAGTCGTCTTTCATGCATATGCAGGAGGAACATTGTACGGAATTGCGAAAACAGGTCAACACGAGTACGATGACGCATTTGTGTTGAAAGGAGTGAAGCCATCAGTAGCTAACCCAATACGCACATTTATGGGGTCTTCGGCAAAATCTGCATCGTATCTATCCAATGCCTTCCATGCATCACCATCGGAAGGATGGCACATCATATCTAGTTTAAGACGAACACCTTCTTTATGCCATCTCATGTGCTTTGCAGTAGACTTAGATAGATATAATCGTTGTAACCTTTCTGTGCGAGGCAAATATCGTAGCACCTTCATCAGTTGGGTTGTTCTCTGCACAGGCCCATCTTCTTTGGTAAACTCCATGTATCTGGACTTACCACAAATTAAGCAATGATCCTCCTTTTTATTTTCCTTCCAAAACAACATGTGATTTTGTACGCACACATCAATCTTCTCGTAACGCATCCCTAGATTGCTCAAAAGCTAACTAGATTGATAGAAGTTCTTTGGCATCTTATTAGGTTTTGGTAGAATGTCCGGTATCAATTTAACAAGATCGTTGAAACATGTTACAGAGAAGTTGTACTTTGACCTAATTGCCATTATTCTTGTAACAGCTGCAAGCTGGGTAACATTTGTGGATTCATGCAATGGATCTTGAAGGCTGACAGAAGACTAAAAAATTTCTCGACTTCCAGCCCCGGAGCATCCTGAAACTGCTACATGAAATCATCCATCATATCTCCTATCAAATTCTCTTCATCATCTACAAGATCAATTGGAATTGACGTGTTCTCTTCTCTTGACTCTCCGTGCTTGTACAATGTAAGATAATCTGGCATGAACCCATACTTGCACAGATGATGCTCCATGGTCATCTTGACGTGTCATGAGAAGTTACGACACTTGGAGCAAGGACACTTAGCCAAACCACCTCCAGGGTTCGAGGCATAAATAAGATTCACAAAATCTTAGGTCTTCATCATCCATTCTTTTGACGGCGCCTCGTTGCTTCTCCAACCGTCATACATCCATCTCCGATCATCTCCCATCTTTGATGGTATTAAATGCATTAATTATTATGAATATGGGTTTCAAATCCTAACAAGGTTCTAGGCAAGGATAGGTCCTAAACCCACCCACGAATGGACGACCTTCGCGTGGTTTGTATGACATGTAATCGGATCTGAACAAAATTTCGGCAGCATAACCCTGCTGTTCTCCGAGTGCACATCGAAATGCAGTGCATCGGAGAACAACAGGATTATGCTGACAAAATTTCATTCAGATCCCACAACATGTCATACAAACCACGACTAAGGTCATCCATTCATAGGCCATCCAAAAAATGTGGACAATTCTGGACCGACACGGATCACAATTTAATGTGCCCCGTGTCACTCGCGAACGGGTGATGTATTGGATAGGAGACTTATGTTGCAATATGCTATATTTGCCATTCATACAAATAACATTTCATATAAATCACAATTCCCCACACTATTGAACATAAATCACTAAATATCTGGAATTATAGATTTTTGAGAATTTTGGCAGAATTTTTGGTGGTGACTTAGTGTTTTATGCAAAATAGAAAGCTATATCTGGAATATAAAAAGGATTAAATGGGCAGGTGCTGGGCCGGTGTAACATCCCCATTTTCAAAACCCTAAAATCATGCATCATTATTTCATGTAAAATAGAATTTTTCTTGAAATATTTTTATTTTGAAAATGTGCATGAGTTTTGAAAATATTAATTGTTTTGAATTTGTGTATGTTACCTTCTAAAGGCTAAATTCAACATTTTGAATTATGTCAAAGCAAAATTTTGGTAAGAATAAATAATTTGATTTTGAAATTTTAAAAATAAGTAATTGCGGAAACCAAAATAATATTTTGGTTATTAATATTTTAAATTTTGGTTTGAATAAAAAAACTATTGGTTCCAATGGTTAAAACCATATTTTGAATTTTAAGAATAGTTATTTGCAAAGATTCAAAAATATATTTTGTAAACAATATTTTCATTAAAATTTAATAAAAGAAAGCATATTAATTTAAACCAATATGATTATGTTAAAATTGTGAATTGCTGTTTTAAATAAAAATATTTAAATTTCTCCTTGCTATGGGCCCACCCCTTTCTTTTCTTTTTCTATTTTTCCTTTTTCCTTTTCTTTTTTTTTCCCTCTTCCCTTCTTTCTTTCTCTTTCTTTCCTCCCGCTAGCTTGTCTTCTTCCCCGAGCTCCCTTGCGCCACTCCTTTTCCTAGCCGTGGGACCCGCCACCGTCCTTGCCGGCGTGGAGTCCGGGCCATGCCACCCTTCACTTGCGCCGTGGACCCCGCCGCCGTTGTCCTTTCCGCGGCCGCCGGCTATAAAGCCGCTCGCTGTCACTCTCCTCCCCCTCTTTGTACAAACCGGCGTCGTAGCCGTCGACGCCGAAGGTAAGCCCCACGGTGAGCCATCCCTTCTGTTCCCCGGCGCAGCCCCGAGCTCCTCTGCCGCCGCCGTCCACCGTAGTTCGCCGCCGCCGTGTCTCCCTCCCCGCCGATCCACCTCAACGGAGCCGCGCCTCCTCAGTTCTCCCCAGCCTAATCCCGAGCCGCCATCACCCTTCACTGACCTCACAGCAGCTCACCGAGCCACCTAAACCCTCCCTTAGCTCCCCCGAGCCATCCTCTCCATTTCCCCTCAACACAGCTCGCCGGAGCGCCGCCGCCATCGCCGGATTCGTCGTTGCCGAGCCACTCCCCGCCTCCTCCCCTGCTCCGGGTGGCCAACAGGTGGGCCCGCCCCGTCAGCCTTTACCCTTTCCATGCGGCACCAGGCCAGCCGCAGCCCAGCCGCCTCCGGCCCAAGCCGCGCCCACGCGCTACACGCCATGTGCTACCGGCCCAGCTAGCCGCGCCGGCACCGCCAAGCAGCAGCGCCCCGCCCGCATTGCTGGCCCACCAGCGCCACGCCGGCCCAGGCCGAGCAGGCCCGCTCTCGACCCGCGCGTGCCGTTTCTGGGCCGGGGCTGGTTAGCCTGCCCAGTTCTCCTCTTATTTATTTATTTAATGCTGGAACCTTATTATTTTTGTATCTGTAAAAATACAAATCCATTTTCACTGAAATAAATTTCTATCAATTCATAAAAATGCAAACTTTAATTTAAAAATGTCATTTGCACCATTTTCATCCATATTTTTGTATGTGCATTTATTGTGTGTTTTATCTGTTTGCGCTACATCCGAATATCGACGCCGTTGGGACCGAAGACGTGTCCGGACGCCCAGAAGACAGCATTCACGGCAAGTCATTGTTGTCCTTTTCCCCAAATGTTGATTGATAATATTGCCACCTAGATTTATAAATACTTTTCTAGAATTGTGAATATGCATGATAGTTGAAATTTAAAAATGCTAATTACTTAGGCTGATTAGTTAAATGCCCAGCAAATCTATTATTATCGTATAAACCTGATCCTTGTCAACCCTAGGAATATATAACTTTTTTATTGCCATTTCATTGATTAGTTGATCGTTAAATGCTTAGCCCTGCTATTTATTGCTTGTAGTCGTCACTATTATTTCATGTGAAATGCAATGTTTGAAATGCGTGATTTAAAGACAGTTGATGATGTCATGTTTGATAAAATGGGACTCTTGGGGTACAATAGTTATTGTTATAATGGGAAATTATTTTCGGGGAAACCCTGATTTGGGTGGATGGTTATATGGATTGGTGCAGTATGCACGAGAGTCGGGCCCAGTGTGGGAACCACCCAAATCCTTTAGGACCGAGTCCTTGAGGTAGACAAACTAAGTTCAACAGTGCGACCACGAGTGCTTGTATGGGCAGGCCCTGGTTGAGTACCCTTCAAACTCTTAGTTCGGGCATCTCACTTGGTGGAATAGGCAGCGCAGAATCCGTAGCACACGGTGTCGCGCAGAATCCGTGGTTAACGAAATTGAACCGTGGATAACGAAAGACCGCTCAGATTCGAGCAGATTTTGATAGTGCCCACAGATGATGGTGCCACAGAATTGAGTGCAGAACCCGTGGATAACGGTGTCGCACAGATTTGAACCTATTGGCGCAAGAGGGGGCCACTGGCAACTGAGTACCAGCCTAGAGGCAGAATCCTTAGCAGTGATGCCTGAGCTAGGACTGAGTTGGTTAAAGACCTTGTGGTGGTTTACTTTGTAAATTACCTCTCGTGGGTAAAGCGTGCAACCTCTGCAGAGTGTAGAACTGTCTAGGCAGCCGTGCCCATGGTCAAGGGCGGGCGACGGAGCGCTGCCTTATGGTAGTATTTTCACACTTTTGTTTTCGATATGGCGCTTTAAATGGAAACCACGACAGAATGTCGTGAGTCTTGTTTTAGGCCTTCGCAGCAGGACGCTGTGAAGTGATTGAGTTAGCATGACAGGTAGTCATGAGATTTGCATGGCGGCTAGCCCTGAGATTATGATTTTGACATGGCAGATAGCCCTGAGATTATGATTTTGACATGGCAGATAGCCCTGAGACTTCGATTGATTTGACGGTTAACCCTGATAGTGGATTTCTATGGCAGATAGCCATATGATCATTGATGGACATGGCAGGTAGGCATGAGTTGCCCGTGCTGGGTAAAACTGGTGGGTAGCCGGAGATTCAAAAGAAAGATATTTGTTTTAACTCTTCTTAACCCTTTTAACATTTTCGAAGATATAGGAAAATTTATAAAGATGGCTTTCCGCAAATGAAACCCTAAACCCTCCTTTGTTAAAGCCCTCATATACATATGTCAATTTGGCTTGCGAGTATTTGCACATATACTCACCCTCGCGTTCACTTGCGGGGTTGCTCATTCCAACGAGCAGGCTTGGAGTCTCCGAGTGACTACCCAGATGACGTTGAGCCTTGAGACGATGACTTCGCTGATGGTGTTCAGGACGTGGATTTCTCCGACGCCTAGGATCGCTACTACAGCCTTGCCTGTGGGATTGTGTTGGAGTTCTCTTTTGGATTTTACTATGTACCCATGCTTCTGCAGTTATATGGCCTGCATGCCAATCTTTTGTATTAAGAGCCTTAATGGCTGCACTCTGATGTAATATTAAATGTTTTTAATAAAAATGGTTATGATCCAAGTTCTGAAAATCTGTGTGTACTAGCTACTGATCCAGGGACTAGTACAGTAAGGCATAGAAGGGACTCGACCCGTTTAGGCGGGTCCCGACAGAGTTGGTATCAGAGGCTTGGCTGTAGGACGCAACCTAGGTAGACTAGAAACTTTTGCTATAAACTATATTTTCCAAAATGTTTGGAAAACCTTCTCATCTATTTAATTCTTTATGAAATTCTTCATTCTCCCTTATCTTAATTCTATTTCCTCAAATTACATTTCCTTTTTCTACCAAAATGTGTTTTAACCAAATGTGTTTCGCATCGTCTTCTGCCTTTCAAAATAAAATGTGTTTCTGGATTCTTTTCCTGAATCAAAAGCATTAGGAACTCCTCTTTTCATTTAGACCCATAGTTTGTAGATGCAAAGGGATAGAAGGAGTAGAGACTTAAACCCGTAGCACCCATATATATAAGCTTACCCCATATAAGCTAAACGTATTAGACGATATTTGGATTTTCTATTTGGAATTTTTGAGATAGTGCGCAATGACCAAGTCATGCAGCTATCGCTTGGGTGTTTTCGAAAATGTTTTTCTATGATTGTCTGGTGTGATTGTTTGTGTGTGCATTAGATGTTATACCTCCCCATAAGTATCTCTACCCTCTCTCATCTCATTTCGACCCTCGTTCAAATGGTGGACACTCGAAGAACCAATGATGGTCGTGTTAGAGGAAGTGGATTGATATCGCATGAGCCCCAGGATCAACCTGAAGCAAATGGACACCCTCAGGATCAACCTAATATTGGAAATCAAGCCAACGATGATTTGCCACTACCACCTCCTAATCCACCCTAGCTGGACCAAGTTTTGGCAATGCACCTGCAAGCTTTCCAAGCCGTTGTCGACAACCTCAACAACCTCATCAATCAGGCTGCCCCCGCCCAAGCTGAGCATCCACCTCATCAACCCCAGTCCAGATTCAGTGACTTTATGAGGACTAGACCCAATACTTTCACCAGAATCGAAGAGCTCGTAATGGCTAAAGATTGTATCGAGGAAGTAGAGAGAAAGCTTGGCATAGCTCAATGCACTGATCAGGAATATGCCAGTTTTGCGGGTCATGTGCTTCAAAATGACGCCGCTGTTTGGTGGCAGAATTTTCGCGCAGCCCATCAGAACGCTGATGCGATCACCTGGAATGAGTTCAAGGATGCTTTCAAGGCAACATATGTTCCTAAAGGTGTTATGGACATGAAGAGGCGAGAGTTTCTTGGCTTGAAGCAAGGAAACATGACCGTCATTGAGTATCTGAGCAAGTTCAACTATCTTGCCCGCTATGCTGACAATGATGTTAAGGAGCAGTCCGATAAAATATGGAGATTCGTGGAAGGATTGGATCCAGACCTTAAAGCTTTTGTGGTTTCCAAGAACTGTGCTACTTTTCTGGAAGTGGTCAATCAAACTTTTGTTCAAGAGGACATTGAGAGCCAGCGAATGGATAAGCGCAAAAGGAAGATGGATCAAAAGAATCGTCAGGAATCTAGCAGCTCAAGGCCTCGGTTCACTTACCAGCCTACTCGGATTCCAGTGCAGCCAACTTCACTAGTTCAAAGTATGCCGATACCTCAAACTTATCAACTGCCTCAGACACCCCGACAAAACCTTGTCACTCACACTCCGCAGAGCAACAAGGCTGTGCAATGCCTTCGCTGCAATCAATGGGGTCATTATGCCAATAGGTGTCCCCAGAGGTGCCCGACAGTGACTCCTGTCCCTTTCAACCTTGGATCAGCTTCGCGTGCACCAGCTACTGCTAGATGTCAAGGAGCACCTCAAACTGTTGGCAAAGGACAAGTCAACCATATCACCGCCGAACTAGCCCAGGATGTCCCAGATGCTATCCGTGGTGAGTTTTTGAATAATTTCAAATCCGAATACAGTTCTTCGACCCTTTCCCCAGCCTTTCCGAATCTCGGGGTCGAGATTCTTCATAGGGGGGGGAGGTTTGTAACATCCATATTTTCAAAACCCTAAAAATCATGCATCATTATTTCATGTAAAATAGAATTTTTCTTGAAATATTTTTATTTTGAAAATGTGCATGAGTTTTGAAAATATTGATTAATTTGAATTTGTGTATGTTATCTTCTAAAGGCTAAATTTAACATTTTGAATTATGTCAAAAGCAAAATTTTGGTAAGAATAAATAATTTATTTTGAAATTTTAAAAATAAGTAATTGCAAAAACCAAAATAATATTTTGGTTATTAATATTTTAAATTTTGGTTTGAATAAAAAAATTATTGGTTCCAATGGTTAAAACCATATTTTGAATTTTAAGAATAGTTATTTGCAAATATTTAAAAATATATTTTGTAATCAATATTTTGATTAAAATTTAATAAAAGAAAGCATATTAATTTAAACCAATATGATTATATTAAAATTGAGAATTTCTGTTTTAAATAAAAATTTTTAAATTTCTCCTGGCTATGGGCCCCACTCCTTTCTTTTCTTTTTCTATTTTTCCTTTTTTCTTTTCTTTTCTTTTCTTTTTTTCCCTCTTCCCTTCTTTCTTTCTCTTTCTTTTCTCCCACTGGCTTGTCTTCTTCCCCGAGCTCCCCTGTTCCTAGCCATGGGACCCGCCACCGTCCTCGCCGGCGTGGAGTCCGGGGCACGCCACCCTCCACTTGCGCCGTGGACCCCGCCGCCGTTGTCCTTTCCGCGGCCGCCGGCTATAAAGCCGCTCGCTGTCACTCTCCTCCCCACGGACGCCGTAGCCGTCGACGCCGAAGGTAAGCCCCACGGTGAGCCATCCCTTCTGTTCCCCGGCGCAGCCCCGAGCTCCTCTGCCTCCGCCGTCCACCGTAGTTCGCCGCCGCCGTGTCTCCCTCCCCGCCGATCCACCTCAACGGAGCCGCGCCTCCTCAGTTCTCTCCGGCCTAATACCGTGCCGCTATCACACTTCACTGACCTCACCGCAGCTACCGAGCCACCTACACCCTCCCTCTCACCGCCGGTGGTCCTTCCCGCTGTATGCCGCCGACCTCGTCCGCCCCGTACCGCCGCCAGTTCGCCACCGTTGCCAATCTCCGCGGCCAATCCCTCCCTTAGCTCCCCCGAGCCATCCTCTCCATTTCCCCTCAACACACCTCGCTGGTGTCAGAGTTCGCCGGAATATCAACACAACAAGGTTGCCGGCGAGCTCAAGCTGCACACAGAAAACACCAAACAAAACTCACGCGAACACAATAGAACACAGGCTCAATTTGGTGCTGCGAACAACTTAGCAGCGTTTTTGTGACTCTATTAGCTGAATATATAGAGACTCAACAGAACGTGGCCAACGGCCACCCGAGAAGCTCGCCACGCCCGTCCAGTCGTGCGCCATCCCGCACGTCGGGGCATGCCGAGCCATGCACTACCTAAAGACTCGCTCCCAGCATGAACGTGCATGCTTCAGAGCTACAAAGACGCGAGCACGACTAGATGCACCAGATCATGCTCAACCTGCAACGCTAAAACAGAGGAAAAAACAGGGGAAACTAACTAAACAGCAATCAAGAATTATTCTGACAAATCTCCTCCTAAGTCTTGATGCACTGAATTATTTAAGAGATTGAAGACCAATATTTGTGCAAAGCTCCTTGAACTTGATTCTGCAGAGAGGCTTCGTGAGAATATCCCCAAGCTGCTCCTCCGTTCTGATGAACCTCACTTCAATTTGGCCAGAGTTTGCATACTCCCGAATCAGATGAAATCTTGTATCTATATGCTTTGATCGGTCGTGATGCACTGGATTTTTTATCAGCGAGATGGTGGACTTATTATCCACCCTTAGCACCGGCCTACTCACCACTGAATCCTTGATTTCAGCCAGTAACCGTGCCAGCCACACCGCTTGACACGCAGCAGTAGCAGCAGCGATGTACTCTGCCTCACAGCTAGACAAAGCCACCACCTTCTGCTTTGCTGATTGCCAACTGATCGGGCTATCCCCAAGGAAGAAGATGACCCCAGAAGTGCTCTTCCTGCTGTCCAAGTCACCAGCCAGATCACTATCACTGAAGCCCAAAAGTTCAGCATCTTCTTCTCCATTCTTCCTAGGATAGAAAAGACCCCAGTCACTTGTCCCAGCTATGAATCTCAGGATGTGTTTCACAGCTGCAAGATGCTCTTCATGTGGTTCTTCCATAAACCTGCTCACATACCCCACTGAATAAGCTAAATCAGGTCGAGTATTGACTAGGTACCTCAAACTCCCCACTAAGCTTCTATATTCAGTGGCATTGACACAAGGATTGTTGCTCTCCCTGCTCAATTTCAGCTTGGACTGCATGGGTACCTCACAAGGATTGCAGTCCTCCATGCCACTCTTCTCAAGAATTTTCCTTGCATAGCTCCCTTGAGACAAAGAAATTCCATTTCCATCTTGCTTCACTTCAATGCCCAGATAATAGGTGAGTAACCCAAGATCACTCATCTTGAAAATCTTTGCCATCTGCACTTTGAACTTATTTATGCTGCTGCTGCTGGTGCCAGTGATTATCAAGTCATCCACATACACACCCACCACAAGCCTCTCAGCACCATTGCCTCGACAATAAATAGCATGCTCTGATGGACTTTTAGTAAACCCCAGAACACCCAATTCCTCATCTAATTTTTGATTCCAGGCACGAGGAGCTTGATGTAAACCATAGAGAGCTTTGTGCAATTTGAATACCTTGTGTTCATGGCCGGGTTGAGCAAATCCCGGCGCTTGCTCCACGTACACCTCCTCCTGGAGGTTGCCATTCAGAAACGCCGTCTTGACGTCCATGTGATGGACTTGCCACCCTTCATGCGCTGCTAGTGCCAACAGCAACCGCACCGCCTCCATGCGCGCCACCGGGGCGAATACTTCATCGTAGTCGATCCCATGGCGCTGTGCATAGCCCTTCACGACGAGCCGTGCCTTGTGCCGCACCACAGCACCATGCTCGTCCTTCTTGACTTTGTACACCCACTTGAGCCCAATGGCACGCCGGCCAGTAGGAAGCTCAGTGAGTGTCCAGGTACGGTTCTCCTCGATGGCGCGTAGCTCCTCCTCCATCGCTCGGCGCCAGCATGGATCTTGCTCAGCCTGGGCCAGCGACCCCGGCTCCTCTGCGCTCACCGCGAAGAGCTGTCCGCCTCCCAAGTCGCGGATCGCTTGCCCAGGCGGCGTGGCAGGGCCGATGATGTTGCCCATGGTGCGAAATCGGAGTGGCACGCCATCATCGTAACCCACATCCAATTCATCGCCCAGCTCCGCCGGTGGCGTGGCATACTGGATCGCCGGAGATGCAGCGCTTGCTGCCGTTGGTGGTGATCCGGGCTCCAAAGCCGCTGTCGAGGATGAAGTTGCTGGTGACCTGGGAGTTGCTGCCGCTGTGTCCGTGCGTCCCGGCAGCACCCGGTACTCGACGGTGAAGGTGTCGACGCCGTCATTGTGCGTGCTTGTCTTGCCGCCACCAGACCAGTCCCACTGTGCAGATTCGTCGAAGATCACGTCGCGTGTCACATGAACACGCTTCGTGATCGGATCATAGGCCCGATAGGCCTTGGTACCTCGTTCGTAGCCGACGAAGATCATCTTGCGGCCACGATCCTCCAGCTTCTTCAAATGTGGCGTCGTATTCTTGACGTAGACGATGCACCCGAATGTCCGTAGGTGATGGACAGCCGGTTTCTTCCCGTACCATACCTCAAATGGCGTCTTCCCTTCCACGGACTTCGTCGGCACACGGTTCAGCAGGTACACAGCAGTCATCACCGCTTCACCCCAGAACCATCCCGGCAGCCCCTTTGCCTTCAGCATGCTCCGAGCGGTGCCAACGACCGTGGCGTTCCGGCGCTCGACGACGCCGTTCTGCTGCGGAGAGTATGGCGCCGTCAGTTGCCGCTGGACACCATCCTCCATGCAATATTCCATGAACTCCTTGGAGGTAAACTCCCCTCCACGATCAGTGCGCAGAGCCGTCAGCTTGCAGCCGGATTCTGATTCCGCCCGCGCTTGGAAATTTTTGATGGCCGTCGCAGCACGATCCTTTGATGGCAGTACGAACACCCACATGTACCGGCTTCGATCGTCGACGAGGAGAAGGAAGTAGTTGTTCCCGCTTGGTGTTGCAGGTTTCGTATAGCATACATTATACGAAGTTATACGAGTTCTTCCATAAACCTGCTCACATACCCCACTGAATAAGCTAAATCAGGTCGAGTATTGACTAGGTACAAATGAAATCGTTTTATACATGAAAAAGATGCGTCTTAAAATTATCTACAACTTTCATATAGAACCAAAATTCACCCGAGCAATGAAAGAGCATGAAAAACATAAATTACTGACTTGTGCCTCAGTTTCGGGCCGTGCCGGCCCAAGCACGGCACAAATGTTCGAGCTGTGCCGGACGGCCCGTTGTGCCGGCTTCTCATACCCGGCATGACACGCCATTCGGACCAGGCCAGCACGGCCCAAATCATTTCGTGTCGTGCTATTTTTTGGGCCTCTAAAATCGGGTCGTGCTTGTCAAAGATCGCCGGAATGTCGACCACGTCCAGGTCGCCGGCGAGCTCAAGCTGCACACAAGAAACACCAAGCAAACTCACACGAACACAATAGAACACGGTCTTGTTTTGGTTCTACGAACAACATACAGTTTTTTGTGACTCTATTAGCTGAATATAAAGAGACTCAACAGAACGTGGCCAACGGCCACCCGAGAAGCTCGCCATGCCCATCCAGTCGTGCGCCATCCCGCACGTCGGGGCATGCCGAGCCATGCACAAGCTAAAGACTCGCTCCCAGCATGAACATGCATGCCTCAGAGCTACAAAGACGCGAGCACGACCAGCTGAACCAGATCATGCTCAAACGGTAAAGCTAAAAAACAGGGGAAAAACTAACTAAGCGATCAAGAATTATTCTGACAAATCTCCTCCGAAGTCTTGATACGCTGAATTATTGAAGAGATCGAAGGCCAATATTTGTGCAAAACTCCTTGATCTTGATTCTGCAGAGAGGCTTCGTGAGAATATCCCCAAGCTGCTCCTCCGTTCTAATGAACCTCACTTCAATTTGGCCGGTGTTTGCATACTCCCGAATCTAATGGAATCTTGTATCTATATGCTTGGATCGGTCTCGGTCGTGATGCACTGGATTTTTTATCAATGATATGGTGGACTTGTTATCCACCCTTAGCTCCGGCCTACTCACAACTGAATCCTTGATCTCAGCTAGCAGTCGTGCTAGCCACACAGCTTGACACGCAGCAGTAGCAGCAGCGATGTACTCTGCCTCACAGCTAAGCAGAGCCACCACCTTCTGTTTTGTGATTGCCAACTGATCAGACTGTCCCCAAGGAAGAAGATGACCCCAGAAGTGCTCTTCCTGCTGTCCAAATCGCCAGCCAGATCACTATCACTGAAGCCCAAGAGTTCAGCATCTCCTTCTCCATTCTTCCTAGGATAGAAGAGACCCCAGTCACTTGTCCCAGCTATGAATCTCAGGATGTGTTTCACAGCTGCAAGATGCTCTTCATGTGGTTCTTCCATAAATCTGCTCACATACCCCACTGAATATGCCAAATCAGATCGAGTATTGACTAGGTACCTCAAACTCCCCACTAAGCTTCTATATTCAGTGGCATTGACACAAGGATTGTTGCTCTCCCTGCTCAATTTCAGCTTGGACTGCATGGGTACCTCACAAGGATTGCAGTCCTCCATGCCACTCTTCTCAAGAATCTTCCTTGCATAGCTCCCTTGAGACAATGTAATTCCATTTCCATCTTGCTTCACTTCAATGCCCGGATAATAGGTGAGCAACCCAAGATCACTCATCTTGAAAACCTTCGCCATCTTCAACTTGAACTTCTTGATGCTGCTGCTGGTGGTGCTAGTGATTACCAAATCATCCACATACACACCCACCACAAGCCTCTCAGCACCGTTGCCTCGGCAATAAATAGCATGCTCTGATGGACTTCTAGTAAACCCCAGAACACCCAATTCCTCATCTAATTTTTTGATTCCAGGCACGAGGAGCTTGATGTAAACCATACAGAGCTTTGTGCAGTTTGAATACCTTATGTTCATGGCCGGGTTGAGCAAATCCCGGCGCTTGCTCCACGTACACCTCCTCCTGGAGATCGCCGTCCATATGGTGGACTTGCCACCCTTCATGCGCCGCCAGCGCCAGCAGCAACCGCACCGCCTCCATGCGCGCCACTAGAGCGAATACCTCGTCGTAGTCGATCCCATGGTGCTGTGCATAGCCCTTCAAGACAAGCCGCGCCTTGTGCCGCACCACAGCACCGTGCTCGTCCTTCTTGACTTTGTACGCCCACTTGAGCCCAATGGCACGCCGGCCAGGAGGAAGATCAGTAAGTGCCCATGTGCGGTTCTCCTCGATGGCGCATAGCTCCTCCTCCATCGCCTGGCGCCAGCATGGATCTTGTTCGCCCTGGGCCAGCGACCCCGGCTCCTCCGCACTCACCGCAAAGAGTTGTCCACCTCCCAAGTCACGGACCGCTTGCCCAGGCAGCGAAGCAGGGCCGATGATGTTGCCCATCGTGCGGAATCGGAGCGGCACCCCATCATCGTGATCCACATCCAATTCATCGCCCAGTTCCGCAGGTGGCGTAGCATACTGGATCGCCGGAGATGCAGCACTCGCTGCCGTGGACATAGTCGGTGGTGATCCAGGCTCCAATGCTGCTGTCGAGGAAGAAGTTGCTGGTGACCTGGGAGCTGCCGCCGCTGTGTCCGCGCGTCTTGGCTCCACCCGGTACTCGACGGTGAAGGTGTCGTCGCCGTCGTAGTGTGTGCTTGTCTTGTCGCCGCCAGACCAGTCCCACTGCGCGGATTCGTCGAAGATCACGTCGCGTGTCACATGAACACGCTTCGTGACCGGATCATAGTCACAAAGTTCTCGGGTCGACGGGGTCGAGGAACGGGGTCGCGGGTCGATACTTCAAAAAAATGTGGTACGAGGGGGGTATACCCCTGTGGGTCGAGAATCTAAGATTTGGTACGCGACTCCAAGGCTAATGGGTCGTTGACCCCGGTTCGCACCCTAAGGTCGAGGAACGCGACCCAAAGCATTTTGGTTCACCATGATTTGTACGGTGTCCATGAATATAGTTTGTTAATTATGTATGATAGTATGACCAAGGTTATTAAGTCTGTAACTAGGTCAGCCCAATAACCAGCCCAACAATACCAAACCCTAGCTTCACATATACTCCCGTTCCTCTCTCCTCTCACCACCCATCCAGCCGCCACTCTGCCTCCCCACTCTCTCTCCCTCTCGGCGTGTCCTCCCAGGCGGCGGTGGTGGCGGCGCGCGCCTCTTCCTCCAGGTGACGGCAGTGGCGGCGCATGCCCCTTCCTCCAGGCAACGGCGGCGGCGTGGGCCCTTCCTGTAGGCGACGGCGGTGGCGCGCCCCTTACCACAGGCGATGGCGCAGCCCCTTCCTCCAAGCGGCAGCGGTGGCGCGGCCCCTTCCAGGCAACGGCAGCGAAGTGTTCCCTTCCTCCAAGCGGCGGTGCCATCTCTATTCCTCTTCCTCCCTCCTCCAAATCTAAGGCGTCCCCTGAAGCGTCCCAATCTCCAATGGTTCGGCGACCCCCTCGCGTTTGGGACGGCGACCCGTAGTGACCCCGACCCTCGATTGGGGACGCCGATCCCGGGACGCGGATCGAGACCTCGACCCCGTTTCCTGTGACTATGGACCGGATCATAGGCCCGATAGGCCTTGGTACCCCGTTCGTAAGCGACGAAGATCATCTTGCGGCCACGATCCTCCAGCTTCTTCAAGTACGGTGTCGTGTTCTTGACAAAGATGATGCACCCGAACGTCCGTAGGTGATGAACGGCTGGCTTCTTCCCGTACCATGCCTCGAACTGCGTCTTGCCCTCCACAGACTTCGTTGGCACACGGTTCAGCAGGTACACGGCGGTGGTGACCGCCTAACCCCAGAACCAGCCTGGCAGCCCCTTCGCCTTCAGCATGTTGCGAGCGGTGCCGACAACCGTGGCGTTCCGACGCTCGACGATGCCGTTCTGCTACAGGGAGTACGGCGCCGTCAGCTGCCGCTGCACACCATCCGCCGTGCAATACTCTATGAACTCCTTGGAGGTGTACTCCCCTCAACAATCAGTGCGCAGAGCCACCAACTTGCAGCCGGACTCCGACTCCGCCCGCGCATGAAAATTCTTGATGGCCGCCGTAGCACGATCCTTTGATGGCAGCACGATCACCCATGTATACCGGCTCCGATCGTCGACGAGGAGGAAGTAGTTGTTCCCGCTTGGCGTTGCAGGTGCCATCGGTCCACACAGATCGCCATGGACAAGCTCGAGTGCGCGCTCCACCCACCACTGCGCCTGATCCGGGAACGGAGTCCGCCTCTGCTTACCGGCGAGGCACGCCTCGCAGAGCTGGTCCACCTGCTCGATGGATGGCAGCCCTCGGACCAGTTCATCGCGCGCCATCTTCCGCAGCACCGGCATGCTGATGTGGCCTAGCCTGGCGTGCCACCGCCAGGCGTTCTCCTCGCCGCGTACCACCAAGCACACCGGCCGTGCCACGTCGACGTCGAGCACGTACAGCTGGTTCTTCGCTCGTGTGATCCTCGCCAGCAAGCGTCCGCTGGGCTCGCGGATGCTTGTCACACCATGATTGATGTGGATGTCGTAGCCCACCTCGTCGAGCTGCCCCACGCTCACGATGTTTGCCGTGAGCTGAGGTATGAAGTAGACTCCAGCGAAGGAGCGGTGCTCGCCGTTCTTGAACTTGAACAAGACCGTTCCACAGCCCTCGATTTTCGCCACCGAGCCGCCGCCGAAGCCCACCGTCTCTCACACCGCCGTGTCTAGATTTGCAAAAGCTGCCCGGGAGCCCGACATGTGATTCGTGGCCTCGGTGTCACAGATCCATGACTTGGGGTCGTGCTCCTCCTTCGCTCCAAGATGGACAAGCACCTTCTCCTCCAAGTGTACCCAGCCGTCTGGACTCTCCGGCGCGCCCATGTTCTCCGTCGGCAGGAGGTGCACTCGGTGGTGGCCGCACCAGCGTCTTTGGCACGCCAGGCCCCGTGGCGCACGGTGGTGGAGAACATGGGCGCGCCGGAGATGAAGCGCGTGATGTGGCTGTGGATGCCGGCGGCGGCGGCGTGGTGGATCTTCGCGATGAAGACGAGGTGCGGCGTGTGTGTGGCGTAGCCCTCAGCAGCATCAGAGTCTCCTCCTCCTAGGCCACATTTACTTGCTCCTTCTTGGCCTTGGACCAGCAGTCACGGGCCCAATGGCCAATCTTGCCGCACTTCCTGCACTGGTCCTTACCAGGCTTGTTGGATGTTTTCGCCGGCCCAGAAGACGACGACGATGAGCTCGAATTGCCGCCGCATCCATGGCCTCGCCCTCGCCTGCCGCCGCGACACCCGGAGTTGCCACCCCTGCCTCCATTTGACTGGTTGTCCTCCTTGCACTGCTTCCACCGCGCCTCCCAAGCCTCCTCCGTGAGGTACAGCTTGCCATTTTGGTGGACCGTCGACGGCGGCGCCTCAAGCTCCTCCTCGGCCGCCTTCAGCCGCCCCGTCACTTCCGCTAGGGTGAGTGTGGATAAGTCGAGCAGCGTCTGGATTGCGACCACGATCTACTTGAAACGAGAAGGCACGTTGCGTAAGAATTTTGCCACCACCTTGGACTCCTCCACCGGCTCGCCGAGCGTGGCCAGGTGCGCAGCCACACCGCCTAGGCGCATCGATAAATTCTCAACGCTCTCGTCCTCCTTGAATGTCGCCAAGTCGAACTGTCGGTGTAGATACTGTGCCGTTGATGCCCTCACGCGGTCATCGCCGACCCGCATGAGCTTGATCGTCTCCCACGCCTCCTTCGCTGTGGCCTTGTTTGCCACCGACACCACCATTTTTGGGGGCATCGCGCTCGCAAGGACGTCAAGGGCCATCATGTCCTCCTGCGACTCGACGCCGCCAGGATCCACCGCCGTCCAGAGCGCCCGTGCCTTGAGCTTCACCTTCATCAACACCACCCAATCGGAGTAATTGGTCTTGGTGAGCGCGGGATAGCTAGTCCCGCCGCCCACCTCACGAATTACCCGTTAAACCACGGCTCAACCGCCGGAGCCGCTCGTCGAGCCGCTATCAGTGCGCGCTGGCGACGGCTGTGGCGGTGTAGGGCCTGTCATCAGGGCGTACTTGATCGCGCGGTCACGATCCCAGCGACGATATCTCGCCGCGATCGATCCCCGGCCCGCAACCGGCTCTGATGCCACTTGTCAGAGATCGCCGGAATGTCGACCACGTCTAGGTCGCCGGCGAGCTCAAGCTGCACACAAGAAACACCAAGCAAACTCACGCGAACACAATAGAACACGGTCTCGTTTTGGTGATGCGAACAACATACAGCTTTTTGTGACTCTATTAGCTGAATATAAAGGGACTCAACAGAACGTGGCCAACGGCCACCCGGGAAGCTCGCCATGCCCGTCCAGTTGTGCGCCATCCCGCACGTCGGGGCATGCCAAGCCATGCACAAGCTAAAGACTCGCTCCCGGCATGAACGTGCATGCCTCAGAGCTACAAAGACGCGAGCATGACCAGCTGAACGAGATCATGCTCAAACGGTAAAGCTAAAAAACAGGGGAAAAACTAATTAAGCGATCAAGAATTATTCTGACAGTGCTCGGGTTGACCCAAAAAAGCATGGTCCAATTCGCAGGACTAAGGACCAGTTGCCATTGGCACACAAGCGATGAATATTTTTTATTTATCCTTGCTTATCCAGAGGGTAGAAAAAGTGGTGAGAGTACAGAACCTGTGAAGCCCCTATTGATGTGATGTTGGGTCCACTTGATTGTTTCGTGTGAGTCAAACTTCTCCGCAATATAATTCTGCAAATATTGTTCAAAACAACTTTTATATAATGGAAGAAACTACATTTATAGCTAGTGGCCTAGTGCAAATGGAAAGGAACTCTATTTCTGCGCCTGTTTATTCTGAACAAACTCACGAGGACAGCAGAGTTTTGAAGGGGTTGGATGCTTGAGCCGATTATGCTTGCAATCTGCAACTCAAAGTTATATTGATTCCTTCAGATGCACAAGATGTAGAGAAGCTGGCAAAATAAGCATCATGCAATTGCCTTGAGGCAAACATTCACCAAACTAGGATTCTGATACATTTGGTTGAAGCTATTACACATTCCACGGTCATGTATTTTTCTTGATGGCATCAATCAGTGATTTACCTGGATATTTAGTGCCTTCTCTTCTGGGTTTTGTGGTAACAGAGGATGCTGAGGGTACTTGTCCTCAAGGTACTGCTCACAAGAAAAGGGTAGCAGAAAATTTATGGTGGTTGCTGTGACACTCAAGCAGTGATGAATCTAATAAGAAACAGCAATGAGATCAACAAGATTTCTGATGTCTCACCAGCAAGATTGCAAATGAATCCGCAATAACTGTGCCATTATCGACCAATGCCGGGACATACTTGATTGGGTTTAACTTCTCAAATTCTACCATCAAAACCATTCTTGTGATGAATATAAACACCCATTTTTCAACGAGGACAGGCTAATAGTTAGTCAAATCGATTATCACATCTTGCTGAAAAATAAAGTTGATTGGTCACTTGCATCATTCACAATGATAATTATCTAAGTACCATATCGATCTGGTACTCATCCCTGAAGCACAATTATGAGCTAAACCAGTTTAAATCGTTTTTTCATCGGCGATTACCAACGGAATACTATGTATGCACGGTACCTGGATCTGACTGCTCATTTGCAAGAAGATTCACCGGCTTATACTCGTATTCCAACCCTGGTGATTTGTCAAGCCAAAAAATTGGGTTATTGATAGTTCAGCTCTTTTTTTAGCAAAAAACAGGAGCACTGCCAAGCAAGCAAACTGTACAGGGTTATTTACAACATAGGGGTAAATTACAAAAGCGCGCTCTCCGACCAGGAGAGGTCATCTCGGGTTTGAGGAGTGGGGATAAAAGTGAAGTCATGTGGTGCTACGAGTCTGCGAAGCAGTCAAAGGAATAGTGCAAGAAGAGGTGGATGGCGGATTCCGGTGAGCTACCACAGAGACTATAGATTGGGTTGTGAGGCCATCCCTGTTGGAATTTAAGCCCAAGGTCAATCGGGTAATCAAACTTTGGTTTCGTTGTCTAATGCTTGTTTTACTTCTGTGCTGTACCACTTTGATGAACTTGCGTTCAGCAGCAACAGAGCAAGCTACAGGCAAACGCACTTCGACAACCTTGATCGAGATTAGCCTAATTACTTTTGCTAGCACTCGAATCAGAACTTGTGCTGTCCGGCTCTTTCTTCTCGGTGCTAAAGCTTGCATCTTTGCTTGGCCCTTGGCCATCTATTATACTAGAGAAATTACAAGACTCCTACTCAAATTAGAACTACTAATTCTAAACAAACTCCAACTTTGGTGCTTCTACTTTAAAACTAGTCCTACTACTCCTAATTCAAGTCCGGTTTGAACTACCGACTTGGAATCTAACTCTTATTCAACTAGATTAACTTACAATCACTTCCTCGCGAGAATGTCAGCGGTATTGTGTCTGTTCAGGGTAGGAGTCCGGGCGAAGAATTTGCACTTGTGCTCTTTGCGTCAGCACAAGAAAGGCTCCCTATGAATTGCATGTTGTACGCCGGTTGACAGGAGTACACGCCCGAGGCCGTGCGATTCTAGATATTTTGTAATCCGGGTGATCAGGGTGGAGGTGCACCTCCTGTATTCCCGGAGTTGTTGCACAGTGTGGATCTGCTGCAGCCTGGTGATCCAACGGAGCGGTTGTTCCTACGGGAAGACTTGTAATTTTATGGTGTTAACGCCATGGCCGGATGGGCGGACGGCGGCGGCAAGGGAGGGGAGGGGAGGGGAGAGCTCCAGCTGACTCATAGTTCAGCTCTGAAGAAGACTACTATCACTGACTCGCTGTGAAAAGTCGACACGCGGTACTTACCTTTGAGGTTGAGGGCTATGAGGACGCGCTGCGAGCACGAGCTGCGCCAGAAGGAGTAGAGCTTCAGCTTCGGACTCGCCGGCGCCGGGGCGGTGGCCATCGCTCCGGCGACCTCCTAAAAAGTGAAATCAACGGAGACGAGGAGAAAGAAGATGAATTTGAGTTCAGGTAGGTAAACAGTAACCTCAGCAGAGAGATGGGAGGAAGGTAGCTGCGGTGGTGAGTCCACCGATACCCGGGAACAAGACGGCCGGAGGCGATCGGTGGTGTCGTCGAGACTCGAGAGGTCAACGCCTCGGACCTTGGTGTTTTATGGAAGTCGGTTCTTTTATCTCTGAAACCAATTATCAAAACCGATAGAACAAAGTGAATCAGTTCAGGTGGATCGGCTTCCGTTTGGATGTTCTCAAGATCAGAGTTCCATTCATTTGACGGGATCGGTTTGACATCAGATGACAGATATATGAGAAAAAGACTAAAACTTATCTTAAAATTGGTCGACGGATGATTAGCAAAAGCATAATTTAGCAGCGTTAACATCCGATTTTTTGCTGTGCAAAAAATCGATGCAAAGCAAAAGAGAACAATGTATGGCTAAAAGAACTCAGACCAGGATAGATGCAAAGGACAATTTTTGCAGTTTTCTAGGACGTCAGGATGAAATATAATCTAGGGTAAATCACGGTCACGCTATGAAAACTGAAATGTTGATACCAATTGAGGGGAGTGGCCGGAAGGTCCCAATTTTTTGGTGAGATGGAGAATAACTATAGTAAGACTAGATACTTTGGGCCCACTATATTGGAGGATTGTTTTAAGTATTATATAAAGATTGTCAATACTGCTACAAATTTGGTAATTTCTATAATGCTCCAGCATTGGCTTTACATCCCAGTTAAATCATGGCCATTTAGAGGTTGGGGAGTCGATATTATTGGCCAAATATTTCCACCATCTTCGAAGGGTCAAAATTGTGTACTCGTGGCAACCGATTATTTCACGAGGTGGATTAAGACGATTCCTCTAAAAAAGTAACATTTGTTGAAGCAAGCGGACTTGTGAAAGAATATGCTATGTACCGATTCGGTATACCTTAAACAATTACAGTTGATCAAGGATCAGTTTTATGCTAGCCGAATTTCAAACCTACGCACTCGGGATTAAAATGCTGAATTCATCGCATATTACGTGCAGGCCAACGGTCAAGCAGAAGCATTAGATAAAAGCGTTATCAAGCTCATCAAATGAAAAATTGCTATAAGTTCTAGCCATATGAACAAGTAGTGCTGGAAACCAGGCACGACGTGTCGCCTGGCCCAGCCCGACTGTACGTGCCGTGCTTGGGCCGGCTCGGCCTAAAAAGAGACACGATTCAGTATTTTGTATTTTTCATGATATTTCATTGCTCGGATGAATTTCTGCTCAATACTAAAGTTGTAGATAATTTTGAGACGCATCTTTTTCATGTAGACAAGTTTTCCATTTGAGCAATGTATGAATTTATGAAAATTATTTTCTTCGCTGCCTGCTTTCGGGCCGACGGCACTGTCCTCGGTAATTCACTATTTTCGAGGTCTTATGTTACTCGGATGAATTTTGGTTGAACACGAAAGTTGTAGATATTTTTGAGACGCATATTTTTGGTATAGACAACTTTTTCATTTGAGAAAATTAGAAATTTCTAAAAAATAATTTTAACTGCTGTTTTGTCACCCGTGCCGTACTCGGGCCAGCCCGGCCCGAAGCCGGCCCCACTGTGCTTTAGAGCCGTGCTGGGCCTAGAATTTGGCACTCTGTGCCGGTCCGGCATGGCCCGAAGTGCTGATCAGGCCATGCTGGCCCGTTTTGCACCGGCCCGAGGCATGAAGGGCCCGGGCCGGGCCGGCATGGCACGGCCCGATTCCCACCACTATGAACGAGTGTATGGACAAGAGTTGTGTTGCTAATTGAAGTTGCCATAGGATCGATTAGAATTGAATAGCATGACAGTGTGAAAATCGATGATTATTATTGTTTAATGTGTGATGGTTTAGATGAGCTGACCAGTAATCGACTAAAAGCTTTGGAGAGTGCGCTCAAAAGGACAAGTTGAGAGTTGCTAGGTATTATAAAAAGAAGGTGATACCTAAGTGATGAGGACATCACCCCTACCGATGCATCCACTCTGCCACCGTCTATTGTGCAAGGACCAATAACAAGGGCACGTGCACGATAACTAAACCACCAGGTGGGCTCGTTCCTTATCACACAAGAGAGTATTAATAAGAGCGAGTTACTACCTAATAATGTTGTGCTTGTACTTAGGAATCATGGTGTTGATCGGCGAGGATGGTACTCTGCGCCAAGACAGGTCGGGAACCAAATCTACCACGAGTTGGAGTTTGGGTAGGTCACGGCGGAGCAGTATGTCTTCAAACGGGCGTAGCAGACGCATATCAACTCCGTTTTGGGTGTTCAAGTACATTACGGAGAAGCCCTCGACGAGACCTTTCCAAAGGATCTGGTCGAAAGTCCAAATTCCTTCTAAGGTGATCACAATCATCGAAACAAAAGACGACTAGATTCTGTTGGGCCGCCTGGTGCTGTGTCACCTTGTCTTTGGGCCTTGGCCCGTGTATCCCGCGCAGGGTGGGCGCCCTAAACCCTAGCCACCGCCGTTCTGCCTATTTAAAATCCTCGTAGCCGTCATTGTTAGACTTGGGTTTTCCTTAGATAATTTTCTGCCATTGCAGTATCACCGATATTCGGTTTGTGGAACCCCAACTACTTGATCTTAATATCAATCTGCAATTTCGAGATTGCTTCTTCTTTGTTCTTGCTTGTGCTCGCGAGTCGCTTGCAGGAACTAGCCTTCGTGGTGAGGTCGACCGTGCTCTTGCGTGGTTGATAATGAACGGAGACGGTGGCGTAGCAATTGCAAGCCTAGATCGGTGTTGTTCAAGGTTGGATCGTCAACATCGAGTTATCCACCAATCGTGTTTATTCATACCTGTCGGAAGATCGGGACCCCGTCCCCCATCACTAAGTCTTTTAAAGAACGAGACCTTGCATGGAAGACTATATTATCGATAGGTTCCAAAGATCCTAGGTATGGGAAGTGGTCACCTAATTGGTAAGGATCAGTCACAATTAGTCAGTTTGTGTCTGGAAATTCATATGTTTTGGAGACTCATGAAGGAGTCGTTTTTGGAAAAGCTATCAATGCCAAGTGCGTAAAGCCAACATATTTGTGTCGCCTATAGAATAATACTAGCATGTGGATAGGAGCTTGAAATTCTAACAAAAGCCGACATATTTGTGTCGCCTATAGAATCATCATACTTGCAAGATCTGGTGACAAAAGCCGACATAGCAATACTGTCGATAGATAAACATATTTTTAGTAGTAAAAACCAATACCAAAGTATCGTCTTGAGTTGATTTATAAGGACATACATAGTTCAATGAAGAGATAAAAGACTAAACTTATTATAGAATGTCAGCGCACAGTCCTAGTACATAGTGAAAGTTTATGGCTTCTTGGATTCAGCCCCATTGCCTTCTTCGACAAAGTCTCTAGAGGAGGAGGCAGTACTTATAGTTGATAACATATTGAAGGTTCTTCACTGATCGGAACATCTGCAAGGATTGGGGGGCCAGTGTAATGTTTGTTACAAATGCAGCTTGTATTGATATGAGACTAGAGACCAATATATATACATGTATAGGTGGACTTAGGGGAGAAGCCCATATACAAAGAAAGGCCCAAAACATGTATAAACAAATACATATCTGATACACATCTAACAATGTCAATGTCCTCATCGTCTTCTATATTGATAACTTTGATTTCCTCATGTTCTTCTATGATGATGATGCCAGGAAGCACTCCTGGGTTGGTATCAAGAGGTACTTCATGTCCTAAGACTTGAGATGGGGTGTTGTCGTTGTAGATCTCTTTGTAAGTTACACCACCAAGGAATCGGAGAATCTTTTCAATGGTATCCAGATTATCGGCATCAGCTGCACGTTGGGTGAGAAGTACTTATGAAAGCTCTTCTGGAACCATTATGTATTGGAAGATGCCGATGAAGATGACATACTTGATGAATTGACAGAAGCCATGGTAAAGGAGTTCTTACGCGAAGGAAAATTATACAACTGAGAGTGTGGTACTTATATGCGCTGAAACTTAGGATTTACTAAGAGCTATATCGTTTCGAGTATCACGAGATTATCATGAGGAGTATGAAACTCGTGAGACATTGAGTGAATATCGTAAGGTCTAGCACCAAAGCAAAATGGAACGGATGAAGGAGATTGTCTATATCGTTGCTATCTCAAAAACCGATATGGAAGAACTTAAAAGGACTTCAAATTACGGGTTTGAAGTAGAGGCTCGAAGGCAAACGCAAGTTTACACCACAGGCACGAAAGTATTTAAATATTACAGCTTAAGTGTTTAAATCGGCATGCAAGCTGATGAATGATATCATAACTTAGTTTTCGTCATAGCTCATCAGGAGCACTTCCACAACCAGGACGACACCAGACAAAATTTTCAAAACTTTATCAATGGTAGCTCCATCTGTTGATAACGATTCTGGAACGTTAATGATACAATGCTAGTGAGTAACATCGGCTTGAACCGAACTTTTCACCAGAGGCAAGAGTTATATGGTTGTACGTCATTTTCCTCATAAGCCTCCGGAGTGATTTCTCTATTGGCTTCAGCTTTGGCAAGTGTTGCTTTCAATTCCTTGATCTCCATATCAAGATCTTGGGCTTTGCTTCTAGCAACACCAGAAGCATCCTTGCTCTTTGTGTAGTTGTCATGGTGGATCTTGGCATTAGCTGATATAGCCCTGATATGTTCCTCAATATCTTCTTGTTCAGAATGTTTAGCTTGTCACTCGTTGGTTGTCTGGACTTCAGATTTAATATTGTCTAAGTGGCAAGCACTTAGGATCTCATGGCGAGCGCATTCAAGCATAGGAATGTCTAGATCATCAAAAGCTTCTCTGATGGGATTGGAATCATCCAAAAGCTAATCGACATTTTTGAATAATACCTCCTGAAGCTTCTATAATTTCTCTACCATGTCTGAAAACTGTTCCACTTGGTTCGCTTGAGACTCTTCAAAGATCCTATGACTGTCATCTATGTTGCGGGGGTCAATTGAGCTTTCGTCCAAAAAAATTGTTGGGTCAACGCCCAATGTAGTCATCAGATCATTGATGGGAAGAAATGTTAGATATTAACTTTAATGCGGAAGCGTAAATTAGGATCATTAGCCCAGAGAAATTATACACCGAATAACTGAGAGGGCTTAGGGTTCTTTACTGTTGCTTGATGATGCCATCGGGGTTGATTAGTCTGGCCGAAATGGCCTGCCTGGTGGAGAGCTGGAGCACAGAGGCGAAGACGATGCCGTGCAGTGAAGTACGTCGGCTGAGGCCTTCCAGCTGCTGCGATGCTTCCCAGATCGGATAGGGATTTAAGGGCTGATTAGAGAAGTCATTAGAGAGGTCATTAGGCTAATCACGAACCCTTTATTTATAGCACCGTGCAGCTGGGGACCGCACCAAAAAGTTGATGGGGCCAGGGCGGGCCCAAAGGGTAGTCTAGGTAGGCCTAGGCCTACCTTGGATTTTGGCCCAACACTATACTAGTATATATATTTTTTTTGCAATTTTGGGCTGGCCCAGTAACCCATAGCCACAGTCCCACGCCGCGCCTCCTCCCTTGCGTCTCGCACACCTGATGCCTCCTCCTGTTCCCTGGCACCGCCGCTCCTCCGGCCTCCGCGGCTCCACCGGCCGCCGCCCCTCCGGCCTCTAGCCCTCTACAGAGTACACTGTACATAGTGTCAGTACACTGTACACATAGTCACATACTGACATACAAGTTCTACGACTCTACTGTCTTTACACTAACAGTACACATACAAGTTCTTGGTAAGTACTAAGTATATATGCACTAATGCACGCACTTGACAGCACTTGAGTTTTGACGCAAATATTGCACATTTGATTGTTAAGGTATGAAGAGGACCGGAACCGGAGATATTGCATCGCTTTTTGGGAAATATGGAGTGAAGAGGCCTGGTGACACTCGATGGGGTTCTCATTACAAAACTATTTTGCACATCGTTGATATGTATTCCACAATCTAACAAGTGCTTATAACTCTTGGTAAAGATCGTACCCCAAAAGAAGATTGGCTGAGTATACATGCTAGGTTAACACTTTTGAGTCATTTGAGTTTGTTTTCAATGCCCACTTGATGCTCATCATTCTTGGATGCACAAATGAGTTGTCTCAATCTTTGCAAAAGAGAGATTATGATATTGTCAATGCAATGTCACTTGTGACCTTGGCAAAGAGAAGAATGCAACAAATGAGGTCTAATGGTTGGGAAAACTTCTTTGAAAGAAAGGTAAAACCATTTTGTCTTAAACATTTGTTTCTTCATTTGATGGTAAATATCTTCCTCATGCAAGATCCTCTCGTTTTTATTCGCAACAAACAATTGATGACCACTATAGAAGAGAAGTATATTTTGGTGTTACTGATAGAGTTGCACAAGAGCTTGATAGTCGGTTTGATGAGGTTAATATGAAGTTGCTTATTTGTATGTCTGTTTTGAATCCCTCCAACTCATTTGCCTCTTTTGATGCACAAAAATTAGTTAGAGTTATCAAGTTTTATCCTAAAGATATCCCAAGTGCAGATTTGATAAGACTTGAACTCCAGCTTGATAATTTTATTGAAAATATGAGAAATGATGATAGATTTGAAGGAACAAACAATCTTACTGAGCTCTCTATTCGGCTTGTTGAAACAAATAATGATGATCTTTATGATTTGGTTTACTTGGTCCTTAAGTTGGTATTGATTTTACCGGTGGTGACAGCAAGTGTTGAAAGAGCTCTTTCTCCACAATGAATCTAGTGAAGAATAGGTTGAGAAATAGCATGAGTGATGATGTATTGAATGATTGTTTAGTTACTTTCATTGAACGCGATATTTTCTTCGATGTAAGCGAAGATGACATAGTTCATGCTTTCATGGCTATGAGAAAGCGTAAAGTGCAAATGTAAGACTAGTTTTTTTAATATGTTGAATTACTTCTATTGTAATATACTATAATATGTTGATTCGTAATTTTTTTAAGATGTGACTTAGATTATTTTTTTTGTTTGATTAGGCCTACCCTAGGATAAAATCCTGGGTCTGCCACAATTTGGGGCGCCCCCGATCAGGGCGCTGTGGTTGAGATCGTTAGGCCCCTAAGAAAATGGATCTGGTAGTTGCCAACGATCACAAATCCAACAAGAAAGACAACTAATTGGCTGGAGCTGGCATTGATTGTTGGAACAATCAGCTCTGGAGTCAGAACTGGAGGTGGAAGCTGTAGAGGTGTTCAAAGTTAATCAAAAGCCGATACTTATATACAAAAGAGATCGACTGCATAAAATGTATACCATGGTGATTGCAGACTGGCATGGGATGGTTGTGGTGCTGCCGGCGAGGTGACAGTAGTCACATTCACCTAGGTCTGAAAAATCGATAGTTAAGATTAATTTAAAAATATATTGAAGGGAAGTGTTTACTCTGATACTTGAAGTTTTGTGAGTGGATTCGGTGCTAGACTGCTAGTGGCATGCAACAAGAGGCCTGGTGACACTCAATGGGGTTCTCATTACAAAACTATTTTGCACATCATTGATATGTATTCTACAATCCAAGAAGTGATTATAACTCTTGGTAAAGATCGTACCCAAAAAGAAGATTGATCGAGTATACATACTATGGTTGACACTTTTGAGTCATTTGAGTTTGTTTTCAATGCTCACTTGATGCTCGTCATTCTTGGATGCACAAATGAATTGTTTCAATCTTTGCAAAAGAGAGATCAGGATATTATCAATACAATGTCATTTGTGACCTTGGCAAAGAGAAAAATGCAACAAATGAGGTTTAATGGTTGGGAAGACTTCTTTGAAAGAAAGGTAAAACCATTTTGCCTTAGACATTGCATTGATGTTTCTTCACTTGATGGTAAATATGTGCCTCATGCAAGATCCTCTCGTTTTTATCCACAACAAACAATTGATGACCACTATAGAAGAGAAGTATATTTTGGTGTTAGTTGCACAAGAGCTTGATAGTCGGTTTGATGAGGTTAATATGGAGTTGCTTATTTGTATGCCTGCTTTAAATCCCTCCAACTCATTTGCCTCTTTTGATGCACAAAAAATAGTTAGACTTGCCAAGTTTTATCCTGAAGACATCTCAAGTGCAAATTTAATAAGACTTGAACTCCAGCTTGATAATTTTATTGAAGCTATAAGAAATGATGATAGATTTGAAGGACTGAACAATCTTACTGACCTTTCTATTCGACTTGTTGAAACAAATAAGGATGATCTTTATGATTTGGTTTACTTGGTCCTTAAGTTGGTATTGATTTTACCGGTGGCGACGGCAAGTGTTGAAAGAGCTTTCTCTGCAATGAATCTAGTGAAGAATAGGTTGAGAAATAGCATGAGTGATGATGTATTGAATGATTGTTTAGTTACTTTCATCGAACGTGATATTTTCTCCGATGTAAGTGAAGATGACATAATTCATGCTTTCATGGCTATGAGAAAGCATAAAGTGCAAATGTAAGACTAGTTTTTAAATATGTTGAATTGCTTCTATTGTAATATACTAAACTATGTTGCTTTGTAATTTTTTTAAGATGTGACTTAGATTTTTTTTTTGTTTGATTAGGCCTACCCTAGGATAAAATCCTGGGTCCGCCACTGGTTGGGGTGCCCCCGATCAGGGAGCTGCGGTTGAGGCCGTTAGGCCTCTAAGAAAACGGATCTGGCAGTTACCAACGATCACAAATCCAACAAGAAAGACAACTAATTGGCTGGAGCTGGCATTGATTGTTGGAACAATCAGCTCTGGAGTCAGAACTGGAGGTGGAAGCTGTAGAGGTGTTCAAAGTTAATCAAAAGCCGATACTTATATACAAAAGAGATCGACTGCATAAAATGTATACCACGGTGATTGCAGACTGGCATGGGATGGTTGTGGTGCTGCCGGCGAGGTGACAGTAGTCACATTCACCTAGGTCTGAAAAATCGATAGTTAAGATTAATTTAAAAATATATTGAAGGGAAGTTTTTACTCTGATACTTAAAGTTTTGTGAGTGAATTCGGTGTTAGTGGCATGTAACTTTTGGCTTCTGGAAGTCCGTCTAGTGGACGTTGAGCCATCGGTTTTCTTAGAAAATTATTGGCCTAATGCGAAGACAAGTCAGTTTGAAGGTTAATACTATGAATCAGTAAAAGCCGATAGAACGATATTTACGATCTTCCTTTTCCTTTTGTCGCTGCTGGTTTGGCTAGAAACGTAGTCATTAAGGGACAGTGTTCCCATGTTGCGGGGGTAACTGTTGGCGATTCTTACGATCTTAGGAATAATCCGCAAGCGTACTGATATCGCTTATAGTTTTCACCTGAGAGTATTACAAGGTATTGAATCCACAGGGAACGAGAAATAAGGATAATTCTAACTATCTATATTATTTAAGATACCAAACAGCTAGTTAACGGGGGTAAGGACAAAATTAATAATATAAACAGATCGGTGACACACATAGGAGTATAAAAGGATAAATTAGTCAGATAGTTGGAAGAACAACGAGAATGGTATAAAGTTCCTTAATAGTGCAATTAATTACCACGTTGAGCTAACAATATGGGTTTGGAGGTTTGTTTTAAGAAATTGGTTGGATCTCGGCCGAATCACTACCACCCGCTATCAGTTAAGAATACCGAATGGTTATGACCACCCCTCGATTGGACCCTACTGGTCCAGTTCCTAACGCAATGGATTATATGTGAGATAAATCTCGGATGGATAGGGCTGTCACCACCTACCACAAAGTACGTTGTAATGAGTGTAAAACAAGTCAGAGATAGTTTCAGACACTATGTATGTTACTAAATCCGATCACTCCTCCTCGGATCCTATGAATCCAAGTTCAATACTTAGATTATTATAAGCATATGAGAATGAAGCCAGACTCGTAACCAGATGAACTTAATTAACTGTTCTAATAATTCACACTTCCCACTTAGTGTAAATATGCTCAGCGTAGATAATGAAATACCCTTATATTATAAAAGAAAACCCATACAAAAGGGAAATGATATTACCTGGATTCCCGAAGATGATTCTGGAACTCTGAGCTTCAACTCGACTCAACTCTAACTCCCAAACTAACTACTCTAACAAGTGAGAGTGACTCCAAATGTGTTTTATGTGTTGTGTGTGATACAAGTGAGGTGAGGGGCTCCTTATATAGCCTTCCGCAGCCAATGGGGTGCTTCCACGCCATGGGGAACTTGTCACCTAGCCACCATCCGAAGGAGAATCCCAAACGGGGATCCAAGGGGAGCCTAGGGAGGTCGACCGACCCACCTTTGGTTGATCCAGGCCCTCATTTTCTCCTAGGATGCTTCCTTGATGGTGTAGATTAACTCCCCATGTCGGTTTTGGCAGTTGGATTCGTTAAAACTGTCTTCCTTGTGAGCCCATTGATCCAAGTGTGAAAGAACTGCAATCATTCTATCAAATCAACGTGCATGCACGCTAGGGATCACTCGTTGGTGTTTTTTTGGCAATTGGGAGAAATTGTCGTCGGTTGGGCACAAGAGCCAAGTTGGCCGGTCTTTTGTCTGGTTTAGCTCTGGTTTTTCTCAACTTTATTTCTGAGGATAAAAACTCACCAAAACTTGTGGAAATTTATTAGTTTAAATAAAATGCATGTATAAACCTTGATTTTCCCCAAATCACCATAAAGTTTTTTTAAAATTTAATGGTGCATCATTAGCTTCACTGGAACTTTCTGGCTCAACATTGCTCTGCTCATACATCTTTGAATTGGACACTTCTTCTTCTTCCAATTCATAAAGGAAACTTTAACAACTAGGGAAGAAATGGATGATGAAATGCTAATGTTCTCATCTTCAAGGTAAATAGTCGATGAGAGAGTATTCCGCCATGTGTGATATTCAATGTGACTCCAAAAAGATGCAAGAAAAAATCTGGCATAGCCAAAATATATTCATCAGCTAAGTGAACAATCACTTGTGCGCTTTTCTTGTCCAAGTCACTTCTAGGTTTTACTTTGTTTAGCACTAACCCCAGGATGAGTTGGCCTACACCTAGTTGACGAGCATATATCGATGGGTGGTAATACTCAAATGTGGGCTTCAAAATACAAGAACAACTTCTAAGGCCAGCTTACAGAACTCAAGGAGAAAAGAAGTGCTGGAAGATCTTTATTGGTGCCAACTTCATCGGTTCATCCAGTCTTCTTAAGATCTTTAGTTTATCAGTGCCAACTTTGTAGCCACCAAGTCATGTACAAAGTTTTTGGTGTATGTTGTGCAGTGTTTGGTATACTGATCCAAGGAGATACTTGCCCATAGCTAGTTGGCGACCTTTTGCCAATTTCTCGGCTAATTGTTGGTAATTTTTTGCTCGGGCCAAGAAAAGCGCCACAAAAAATGAACAGATCAAGCCACATGTTTTGGAAGGCGGCATACTCCATTTCTGATACCTCGCCTAATTCTTTATGCAAGGCAATATAATCTTTCAAGCCAAGGTTTTTCGAATCCTTACGCTGATATTGGGGTTTCATATCAAAAGTCGATGGATACACCCCATCTGGCCTTAAACCCATTAGCATAGTCACATCCATCAAGGTTGAGCCCATTGGACCGTTGCGAAACATGTAGGCATTAAAAGAGTGACAAAAAGAATGAAGTTGTTGCTATCAGAAGCTTATTCCCAATCGTTGATCGGCTGTTGAAAGAATGATACAATTGACTATTCCTAATCGTTCTCATTCGGACCTCTTTGTTGATTGCATCCTAATGAGCCAGTCCCTCCATTCAGCAAGTATGGTAGGCCAAGATCGGAAGTCATTTCTCCACCTATCCAATGCAAAACCAATGCACATCAGTTTGTTTGCCGATTTCTTCTGTAATCGGTTCAAAAGCCGATTAGGAGAATTTTTTTGTTTCCTTGTTAGTGTCAGGTCAAATTGACTAGTACGCTCTAAACCCAAATATTTGATGTCATTAGGAGAAAGGTCCTCGGCCAATGTGTGTAATGCGATCTTCAACACCTTTTTGCATCAACAGCTACCGACTCTCTCTATTGGAAATTTTGGTAGAACTTCCCCTAAAATTTGTACATCCAAATAGAGAAACTCATTGTGGAAGCATAAGATTTACCAACATATATCAAACAAAATGCCATCACTTGGCATACAACACAACAACACAACCACATCCATCCGACAATAACCAACCAGTTTCAATAGACATTAACTAGCCAGTTCTAACATTTACTAACCAGTTCATTACATACTAGTAAACTAGCATACAATCTCAAGTAAGTTAATCTCTTTATTTAGATATTATTGCGACTGACTTGAGCGATGAGCAAAATTGTGGATTATCCCCTTTCCCGCATATGTTGCTTCAATCTATTGGGAAACGCAGGCGCTACACTAGCGACGAATCAAAATTCTACTGCGGAAACCCAGGACACCCTGCAAGTAATTGACCATAGATCGAGTTACCTTACTACGCGTAGTGCGGCGGAAGACGAGTTGATGAAGCCATTTTGATCGATCGGCGAGTAGTCATATGGAAGTAGTTGTTCACTTCAATCCCATTGCCTTCTCCTCTCTGGTCAGTTCCCATCCACGAGGTGTGTCGTGGTCGATCCCATGCCGTGGAGGCCGTTGATGAGCTTTATGAGCTTGCCGCGACTCGCAACCTTCTGGAGCAGTTTGTCTTCAAACGGACGACCCAGGCACATCCGAACTCCATTTTTGACATTATACCACTTATTGGAAAGCTAACGAAAATTATCTTTCCAATGCATCCAGTCTCGCCTAGAAATTTCTCATGGATCAACGGGAATCGACGAAACAAGATCACGTCCAGAATCTATCAAAAGCGAACAAATTTCATCTCATTCTCAGGTTTGCATCGATTAGCGCCACAAGCGTAGCGTCTCTACGGTATCCACACATACAGCGATTGAAATCCATCCACACGCGGTGTACTAGAACTGGCGCACCGATGAGGGAGACGACGACTAGGGTTTGGTGGACAAGGATTCACGTGTATCACTTATACCAGTTTCTCCACCACCTCCCTTTATATAGCCCAATATTGGGCCCTCTACACTAGAGGCCCAATAAGGTCCACACCCACATCATATGTAGCACGTGCTATCAATGAGCCCGTATCGTATGCGACTCATAATTTTCATTAGGCATATCCCAACAGCTCCCACTTGCACAATGAACAATTATGCAGTTACAATTCCCAACCCCCTTAAGGGTGTGACCCTGTAGGTTCATGTGCAAGTCACCAGTAGGCCTAGAACAACTTTCTCAGTCCACATATCAATATCAGTATCTAGCAACACATATTGACCCCCGAATGCACAGAATGATCACATCGGCTGAACCTTGATACACTCATACATACGATCCCTTTGCCACGTTATATCAGTCAAGCTCAAGGTGAGATGCATGCCACCCTTGTTGATAGCTCTACCATTTCACTAGACAAATGTAATGGATATGGAGATAATGTAATTCTCTAATCATATTGGTATGGCCATACACTTCATTATCCATCCACACTTAGGGGCCCAGAGGCATCTCTCCCATTATCTGGGGGGGCAAATTTCATCTTGACAATTACACCCCTAGCTATGTTTCGTGGTATACCCAGTAGTCATCTTTATAACTACCCATTTACGATGTAGCGTTTGATGGCACCAAAGCATACGAGTCCACATGCAGGGAATCCATGACGATTTCAAATCTAAGGACCATATATGTGTATCACTCGAGACTACACGCTGATGGCACTTTAAAAAATAACAATCTCACATCATATTGAAAATAGGTCTGTACAACCACTCGTGTTCTCCAACATGTGTTTACATTATTGATTTGATATCTCCACATCAATTATTCGGAAACATAATCATCAATCAATACATGTACTGATCTTAGAATCATAATGCTTCAGATTATGATACGATCAGGGACCGGTTTAGAATAACATCATATAGTAAAAGAGTTCCATAAACAAGTTGTACTTGTTAATCAATACGGATAATGTTTTTCAAGGAATCTGGATAACAAATTATCCCTTATAAATATAAAACTGACAGTGTCATCTCCAAGACAGCTTAATTGGCTCATCACTTATATTTTATCCACTTCCACCAAAGCATACCAACCGGATATTCAATATCCAACACTCATATGCATCTTTCATAAACGTTATGGTAATATTTGTTTAGGATGAAACCTTTTCAGCTTCTAAACCTCCATTAAGTATCAGTTTGGAAACTAGTGCGTAATTAACCATTACATGTCATGTTTCCTCACCTCTAATAAACACATTCACTATACTTCATAATTATCTTACAATGTTTCTTAACAATATCCAGTGACATTCATCTGGATTCGATTGATATCTGCATTTTCAGTGACATTCACCTTAATGCGCTAGGCGTGAAAAACCCCATCTTTGGCAATTATCAAGCTCATCAAGTACTAAAATACCGACTCAAGCTATATAATATGACATACATAGGAACTAATTCTCGGTTAAACCATTCAACATTACGTCAACATATTGGCTTAATCCAATTAGCCTTTCGAATCTATCTCTATAGGCTTTATACCAAAATCATGGAATATTATTTCCGATCAACGACATGTCATATGTATATAAGATCAAGACAATCAGTGCACTCCCTCTTTTCCTTAATGAACTAGCTAAACAATTTAACTTTTAATCAAAACAAATATTCAATACTTCATCAAAATAAATATTCAACTCTGAAATGCTTCTTTCAAAAACTCACATTCTCTAGCGTTCAATGGATCAACAAAACATGAGGCCGTATTAAGAACACATTCTCACTTAGGTCTCAACATGAGAGAGCCGTTTTGATATCCATATTGCACATCAAATATGTAACAATAGCTAGATGAATTCTGACATACCAAGTGAACCAATTAAGTTCAAAATTTAATTGTCGCACATAGGTCATCTTAAATCCATCTCTCTGAGTATAGGCCCATCACGCTTTATTATAAGTCTTGAGCTCATCATAATTTGACAATAATTGTCATCCCTATCATATAGGTGACTAATCTGGCTTTAGAACCAATGCAGGGTTAATTCTTTCATAAAATATACAACAATTGTACATAATGTGAAAGTTTAGTAGGAACTAAAACATTTTCCAATGATCCCCGAATTACTGCAAGTCACATCGTGCTACCACTAAAATATTTTGGAAGAAACGATTTCTCCAAAATAAAACTATTCCGAGCAATAAACAATTTGTAACTCTTACCCTTTTATATGTACAAACACGTTGTACCTCAAAAAAACATCTTAGTCAGACGTGAGCTTATCAAATGTTAAACGTCTTACACATGCCCCACCTTCCAAACTTTGATAAAACAGTACGAAACACCTTCCAATCTATATCATATATGGCGATTTCTTTGTGACAAGATGAAATCATTCAAATGAGCACAAATATTTCTAAAGCGTATCATAACATAGATAATGAAAAACAATGGCACAACACAAGTCTCTAGGATTAATAACACATCCATTCACTAATGCAGCATGCCCATAAGACAAATCAATCTCCTACCCAAAAAGAAGCAGAAAATTTGAATTTGCTTATGCCTAAAATATAATAACAATTATTTAATTCCAACGATGATCCTTCAGGTTGGGCAGTTAAAAGTATGTTAACGTCAAGCGAGACAACTCTTACACCCTTACCATTATTTCAAAATCCTAACTTGCGGTGTCAAGTTAGCACCAATCTTTAACTTCACAAGCCTAGATCAGTACTTTATGTCAAACTCGACCTTTTCCTTTTCACACATGACTCGGCCTCCTTCATAAGTCAACCAGTCTTTTGAACCATCATCACATGATTAAAGCTGATCGTAATGCTCTCCGATTCTAATATGCATCGTATGCATCTCAGCCAATGATTTCTCCAAACTTATTCATCAGAATGAAAAGCAACCGAAAATAATAAAGGACCTTTGTGCTTAGTTTAGAGTCTCCACCGCATTCACGTCAAGCCTTGCTTTTTCGATATAGGCAAGTGGCATAGGTGGTAGTGGTACTTGTAGCCAATGGCTATCAGAATCAGGTCTTACAGCATTGCTAGTAGGTTCTCTAAAAGGGTCTTTAAAACACTATTGCGGGCAACCTCAATCTCTATAACGTTCCAGTATGGTCTCTATCTCAGTCTCAATTTAGAGACTCTCTCCAGAATCTCTATATTTAGAGACTCTTTAAAGAATCTCTATATCTTTTCGATAATAGAGACCCTGGTTGAGAAGATGGAAATATAAGATACAAATAGTGATTTAGAGGAAGGATATAAAGAACGAAATATAGAGCTCCTGGTGGCGAGCAATGCTCTTAATGTTTAGACTTTGAAAGTTCAGATCCGTTTGGTTGCGCATGATGAGGATGGTCTAATATGGCCTTGTACATTTTAGCTTAGCGTAGCGTAGCGTTTCAACAAAATTTGAGAGTATTTCAAAACTGGTTTAAATATTATAAAAAATTAATTTAAAAATAGTTTTAGAATCTTTATAAGAACTACTAAAAACCCGAGAAAAATCATTACAAATTATTACACCAAATAGGCTATATAAAAAGATAAATTTCACTGAAACGCTACGCTACGCTACACTAAGCTGAAATGCACAAGGCCATTATTAGCTAGTGGTCCAGCAATATTGGAGGACCATGACCTTCTGTAGGGTTGAATTGGGTAGTATAACTGGCATTAAGAGCTAGGACATATGTTACGTGGCCCTGTCCAGCTCCAATACTATAGTAGCAAGGCTAGAGTAAAATATAAAAGAGAGAAATGTATGAATTGTACAGAGTGACATAGAGTAATTAATAAATAGTGAATTAACAGTGCTCGGATAAGGCCAACATAACACATCATATTTCGAAAGAGGCGGCAAAAATACAGATTTTTTTATAATCCCATTCATTTTTTTTGAAAGAGAGCAAAGATTTATCAGAATCATTCATTCAGTACATGTTAAATAGCCAAATGGTGCTAGTGCAGTGGATAAGCGTAACGCTTAGAGGTATCATCCTTACATTCTGTTTGCTATCATCCTTACATTCTGTTTGCTGGACCGATGGATTACCTATTTACCTTACTGTACAATGTAAACAGAAAAGGGGGGGAGCTACAACCTCTGTTTCAAATTTCCCTGTCATTATGCTGGTATCCTCTATGCTGCGGCTGATCCACATGAATAGTGCGAAATTTGAGGATCTTGTTAACACTTGCAAGATGTTTCACCTCCTTGGATGCTGCTTCCTGACGGCTCTTGGCTTGTTCATCTTCACACTCTCCGGACAGTGGCGTCTTGTCATGAATGGGTTTCGGTGGAGCAGCTGACAAGAAAAGAAAAATGATAAAACAGCAAATGAATCTACAGTGAAGCTTCCATTAGGTGAAACAAGGGTCATTTTAAACCCTGTACAAGCGAAGCTCCTAATGAACTTTGCAGGTTGGCATCAGTTAGCTTGCCTGACTGACAAGTTCCACACATACGATACATATAAAAATTCTCTCTCGGTCAATCATATCATTTGTAAAGGGATTCATGAATTGGGGTTTATGTGCAAACAAGGTTATCTCATATAGAACAAATATAAAAAAGATATTCAAGAAACAACAGCAACATGTTGAATGGGTAAAATTCAATATTCTAAACTGTAAATGACATTTACGAGGCCTTGAAATGATATTTTGCTGAAAAGAAAGAAGTCAGGAGATGGTCACACTGCAAGCACGTACCATTTTCCGAGAATAGATAACATGTGCCAACAGTTTCTTCATATTCTCCAGTCTGTAATAAAACAACACAATAGCAGATTTAAAGTCTGAAGCTTTCAAAAAATGAAAATATTCAGACCATTTCTTTTAAAAAGAAATTCACAGATGTATGGAGTTGAAGCAGATCTTATTTCCATCCTATCCTCTTAAAACTTTAAAAGACACAAATATAGTTATGAAAGTTTTCTAAATGAATTGCATTACATATAGTTCAGACAATCTCCAACAACAAAGAATGTGGTTCTCACTTTAGACATGATTATAGGGTTAGAATAGAGCTACTGGAATACTTATTATAATATAAACCCCTAAAAAGTTCGAGCCCTCATATACTCCCTCCAGTTTTATGATACTTATCGTTTTAGACATTGACACGGACTTCAAAATACAACTTCGACCATCAATTACTAATGAAATATATTTACAAAATCCACAAAAATATGATATTGTGCAAGTATTTTTCAACACAAATTTATATTTATGATTTTTATTACACAATCCAAATAGTTTTAAAAAATTTTATAGATAAAGTTTTAAAAGTTTGACTTAGGACAAACCTAAAATGTAAGTATTATGGAACTAGAGGGAGTACTAGCTGTATATTTATGTACTTACAAAGAAGCTAGCAGCATTTTGCAAAAGGGGTCTATAGAACCACCTAAAAATGTATCCACACTTAAGGGCATGGTTAAACAAAAATGCCAAAAAAATACTAAGTTCAATGATATAAACACCCATAAATCAACAATGACCCTCAAAAAGTGGAAAGTACAAGTTTTCAAAAGTTATAATTTGTGCATTGCTCACCATCTTCAAACCATCACCTAGTATCAAGGTAGGAGTCAATGTATCCAAACCCTGTAAAGCATCATTATAAAGAACTTACTACTGTGAATTTGGGAAGTAAAAATAATGGTAGTCTGCAAAATTTAAGATATAGATATGAGCAAACATATCAGTGATTAAAGAATGATAGACGCACAAGAAAATCAACAAACATATGATGAAATAACTTTGACTTAACTTACCACATCTATAAATTGTGACATCAAATTATTAATGTACATGGACAATAGCAGCTAAATAATCAGGATATGCACTGAGAAGTTATTGTGATCTAATTCTAACACAATGCTAAGCAAATTTTCTCCCTAAAGGTAACACAGATACACTGAACATAATTTTACAGCTGAACATGGTACCAATTGTGAACAGCAACGACAAGGAAGAAGTTTGAACAGATGCACCAAGGAATGTAGCTCAAATCATATCTTTTAGTTATTTCATGTAAATGTCAAGGCAGTAGCACAAATTAATGGGTAAGATGATAATCAGCATATAACCTACACCGCAGCTTCATGGTAAACAGAACTTTGCTCCAGTACTTCTGAGCAAATTACAAGAAGGCTCTTTCTTGACATTGACAATACAGAAGTGGCAAAAAAGGCTACAACAATTTTAGAAACTCCTGCATTTTGTTAATTGTTACTACCTACAGTTCCATAATACTTATCGTTTTGGACATTGACATGGTCTTCGAAATAAAACTTTGACCATCAATTACTAATGAGATTTATCTACAAAATCCGTAAAAATGTGATATTGTAAAAGTATTTTTCAAGACGAATTTATATGTATGATTTTTATGTATACAATCCAAATAGCTTAAAAGATTTTTATACATAAAATTTTAAAACTTAGGAACTGGAGGTGTATTACATTAACAACATTTCCTTCTGTCTACAAAAACTTTTATCACTCAAGAAAGATTTCCTCATCATTTGCCACTCCCAAAGACGCGCAATTCATAATATACACATTCAAGAGATCTGGCGTGTTGGCCCTGCATCTTTGGGTGACATATCCTGAAATTACCTTCCTAAACTGTAGAAGATGCACATTTGTATCACTAAGCTGCACATTCTGAGAAGAATCAACTTACTGAGAGTACATACGAAGCACCTGGTGGTATGTCAGAATAAAGACAATCGTCCAATTCTAGCAAGACATATTCTTCCTCTTCCTTTTCTTCTTTCTCTTGGACATCTTCCTCACATACCTCTGCCATCTCCCACCACTAGAGGAGAGAGGGGAGAGGATGAGAAGTGAGGGCGGTGGGACAAGGCGTGGCCGGCTGCAATGCTAGGTAGGGAGGAGCAACTGCTTGGAGAGAGAGCCGAGGAGGCAGATCGGCGCAGAGGCGCAGACGGTCAGGTGGCGCCACGGTGATGTCGACGATGCTGCTGTGTCGATGCATAATTTTTCCATTTCAGTTATCAATCTTGTATTTTACTGAAATAAGTTCAGATCAAAGTTTGCTTAATTCAATACAAACTATACCTCAAGAAACTCTTTTGCAAGGTTCGGTGATCATAGCTATTGACCCTGCATGCTTTTTTGCATTGGATAGCTTCTGCTTTGCTCTGGAGTGATTTTTTGACCTGATTGGAAAAACAATAAACACCGGTCAATTGACAACTCAAGTGCCAAAATATCAGACTGACTGAAGGGCGAACGAGGCTATATTAGTGAAAATGAACAGCAGACAGATTCTCATAATGTCTCAGAAAAATCAAAATTATACACAACGATTTTAACTTGTGACATATGTGATGGATCCATCCACAAGACCAGCCCCCAAAGTCACAAACACACATTCCTGAAGGCCTAGGTTATCAACAGGGGGACTAGTCACCTGTAACTGGGGGTGAAAACGGGTAGGGGTCTTTTCGTACACTACCCTATTTATTTTTTCCTGGGTAAGGGTATGGATACGGGTAGTTAACGGGTATGGATATGGGTATTTATGAATGGGTAGAAAACGGCTTTCGGGTATAATACGGATGAGTACAATACAAACATCGGATACATACCAGGTAGTATGTGAATTACAGTCACTGCCTAAGTCAGAATATGATTCACTGTCAGTGTCACCGCCTGAGTCAGAATCTGCATTACCAACAGAGCAAATAAGATTGAGAGCACCTTAAGAAACCATGATGAAGGCATAGAATGTAGTATGGTTACATAGATAACCAGGGTTGGCAATGTCTCGACATGTATTATTCACAGAAAATACAAAACCTCTTATGATTTCCATTCCAGGCAATACTGCATATGTCCGCAAAATAGCTGAATGTATTGTGAGGTAATTGCAGAATGGTACCTAGCGTAAACATCACTGACGTCGTAAAAAAAAACCTATCGATTCAACGTTCCTATAAAAGACAAGAAATCAAGAATTGACATCTAAAAATTTAACCTCCATGGCATCTAATATTCTGATACTGATACCTCGTGTGCTTCTGCACTTCTCTCGCCGCGGGGAGGCGTGGGGAGGCGCGGGGACGACGGATGGCGGCGCCCTCGGAGCGGGGACGGCGCGGGGACAGCGTGGGGAAGGCGGATGGCGGCGGCCTCGGCGCGGGGACGGCGGACCTCGGTGCGGGGAGGCTTAGATGGCGGCGGCGGACGGCGATGCGGGGACAGCGGCCTCGGTGCGGGGAGGCGGCGGCCGGCGACGCGGGAAGGCGTGGATGGCGGCGGCGGGACGCACTGAAGATGGAGGAACTGAAGACTAAGGAGCGAGGTGAAATAAAGGCCTTGTTTGTTTCAGATTAGAATAAAATAAATTTAATGAAAATGAAAATTTGTCATTTTTGTATAAGCTAAATGGTGTAATATTTGGTATTCATTTTTATGTGATTTCAAATAGTTTTTTGGTATTCATTTTTATGTGATTTCAAATAGTTTTTCTTAGAGTTCGTAAAATAATTTTTTCAAATTTTTTTGAATTTTCTAAAATATCTTTCGAGGGGTCACAAATTTGATATAGTAAAACTCAACTCAACTTTAGGCCCTATTCTTTTGAGCTGATCTGAATGGCTGAAATGATTAAACTTTGAGAGCTTCTCGAGATAGTTTCAAGATTCGGATCCATTTTATTTGACTTGCTTTTTAAAGCGTTAGGACCCATCTTCAAAACAGCGAAAAAACGGACTCAAAAAACTCAAACCATGTCTTTTTAAAACGTATATAGTCGTTAAGCTGTTAAAACGTTAAGCTGAAAAGAACCAGGCATTAATCTGAAACAAACGAGGCCAAAGGCGACATATCCCGTGCACTAAATCCATATACCAACAAACAAAATACTACCTCTGGTCATAAAAACAAGTCGCCGTTAACTTTTAAATACGCATTTGACTACGTAAGTTATCATTTATTTTCTTATGATTTGTTTTATTATTAATGGTACTTTAAACATAATTTATATTTACGCATGTTTGCACTAATTTTTTGAATAAGACGAATGGTCAAAGGCGTATTCAAAAGTCAACGGCGACTTTTTTTTATGATCAGAGGGAGTAATAAAAAAATAAAAAATGTAAATTAAAAAAATGGATTTGATTTTCAAATTTTATACATATGTTAAGCAAATTTAGTAGATCATCTAAATTTTTTCAGATTTTTTAAAAACTTTTGTTAGTTGATATACACGGGGTTTACATGAGAACTCATGTGTACACAGGATACGTTGCCCGAAATAAAACGTTAAAATATTTTGGAGCCGCGAACCGCTGCTGAGAGCCTGAGAAGAGGACAGGCACCCGTGCTTTTAAATATAACCGGGTACCTGTATCCGACCCGATAGATCGGGTATTCGTCCGGTACCCGAACCACTACAATCTGAATATTACCCGTACCCGACAACAAATTACTCGTACTTGAACCCGAATTTGCTGGTAAAAATTACAGAGGAACGGATGCTGGTCGGGTATTATCCGACCCCTTTTCACCCCTACCTGTAAACTAGCGATGGCGTCTTAGGCGGAGAGGGCGCGGCGGTGGCATCATCGAGGAGGATCTAGCAGAAGGACGTCGAGGAGATTCTGGCGACGAGGCGATTGACCGTGAGGTCGAGCTCCTCCAGGGTGGAGGTGGGGGTGAGCTGAGCGGTGGCTGAACGGCGTTGGTTGCACAGCGGCAAAGGCGGTGGGAGGCGGGCTGGGCAACACGGCAGGGCCCGCAGCAAGGGGAGGCAGCGTGGCGGCGAAGGAGCGGTGAGGTGCGGCGATGGCGGCGGTAGAGCACAAGTAGGTGGTTGCGGCGGTGGGCTGGCAAGACAACTGATTCGGTGGGACTGTGGATGTGTTGCTAGGTTAGCTGGCTTAAAACCACTTCAGTGGGCCCTACACAAATGTTTACGTCGGACAGAACAAAGCCGAGGTAAATAAACCTATTTATGTCGGCTAAGTACATGTGGCCGACGTAAAAATTGCTAGCACGACATCTTTCAGGCTAAGTCCTAGGCAACTGTGTTAAATAAGTTTATTTACGTTGGTTTGCCCAGACCGACGTAAATAACCGGTTTATTTACACCGGCTTTCTTCGGAGCGACGTAAATGCAGTTGGCCGATGTTAACAATTTGGATTCCTGTAGTGAATGGAGTCGGTGAAGACGAGGGCGCCGGCGGTAACGGCGGCGAAGAGCATAGAGTAGAGGAGGGTGGATGATCTAATGGTCAAGTTGGACGACGAGGAGGAGTGGTAGAGGTGGGCAAAAAATATGAAATCGAAATACCAAACCGAACTGAATAAACCGAAAAATGGTAATTTCATTTTTTTTATAAAAGTAATTTTAGTTTTTAGTATTCAGTTCGATAGAATACCGGAAAAAATTTGATAGTTCGGTTCGGTTTCGTTAGCGTTGCTCCGAAAACTGAACTACCAAATATATGTTCTATTTTTCAGCCTAACGCTAAACCAGACCCAGCCCCGTGAACCGGGTGGCCCCCCGCAGTCCCGCCTCCTCCTGCCTCCCCATTGGATCATTGGATCAATCCAGTAGCACCTAGGCCCAGTAGCTCAACAAATAAGACCACAGTCCACAGGAAGTCCAGTCAACCAGTCAGCAATCGCTACTAGTACTCGCTAACTTGCCTCTAGTGCTACCAGCAATCCCTACTAGTTAACTGTAACGGTATAAAATTCAGTACAACCGAAATACTGAAATACCGTATCTAAATAATTCGATATTTTAGTTTTCGGCAGTAGTTTTTTTGGGTAAAATTTTGGTACCCATTTTTCAGATACCAAATTTTTTTAATAACAAAAAAACCGAACCGAATGAACCGAAAAACCAAATGCCCATCTCTAGGAGTGGGCGCATAGGGCGGACAGCTTTGTCTGCGCGCTCTTGCTCCCTCAACGACATCCTCCTTGGCTACGGTCAGTCTCTCTCCCGATCTTTGCATGCATGGGACGGGACCGAAAGGCGAAAGCATCCGTGATTTTTCATGTTGTGAGCTGTGCAAAACCAATTTCCATAAAGAGTGAGAGCAAAGCGCAGGAAGATCTCAAACCGTTGACTAACTGCATAAACATCAATACTCGGGCTGGCAAAAATACCCATGGGTTTGGGTACCCGCGAGTTCGGGCTCAGGTCCAACTTTGGACCAATGGGTATTTTGCTTCTGGTTCGGGTCCGAGTCTGAGTCTAGTTTTCTACCCATGGGTACCCAGACCCGAACCCGAAATAGAGAGGTTGACAAGTGGACCCACAAAAATATCCCTAGACTCTCACTCCCCTCGTTCCCAATCCACATTTGATCCCCTGTCCCTTCCCGGCCTCCCCTCAATCTCTCCCTTCTCTCCCCCACTCCTAACCCCTAACCTCTCCTCGCCCCGCAGCGGCGCCTCCCCTCGCGAGACAAGCTCTGATGGCGGCGTGCCCTCCCCCAACCACCAGCGGCACCGCTCTCCTTCCTCAACCCCGACGGTGCCGCCCTTCCCCTTCCCCATCATCTCGTCGCCCCACAGCCACATCTTCGTCCCGCGCCGCCCCGCTTCCCCCATCTCGCGCGCCCAGACCACCTGCTCCCCCACCTCGACCTCCTCGCGACTGAAGCGATGACGACGCCTCTCTCAGTAGATATGTGATGACCCGTCGAGCCGTCCCATAGCCACTAGCCACCTTGTCGACGATGGCGCGACTTCCCTCCCCGACGATGGTGCGGCTTCCTCCTTGATGACGGTGCAGCCTCCCTACCCGACGGCGGCACAGTCTCTCAACCCACGGCGGCTTCCCTCTCCTCTCTGTTCTAGCGCTAAGGCTGGACCCAATGGGTACCTATTCGGGTCCGGGTCTGGGTCCAAGTTTGGACCCATGCACATCTCTGAGTTTGGGTTTGGATCTATGTCTTGGGTCTCGGATCTGGGTCCACGGCGGAAGCTAGACACGGTGGTACCCAGACCCATTGCCATCCCTAATTAATATAGTAGCAAGTTGCATTGTTAGAGCATTGCTAACAAAATCTCTAGACTAAAAGGGAGTATTATAGACTTGTCGACGGTTGGGATATTGACCCAAGTCAACTAAAATTCTTCAAGAGGGAGATAGGAGACACGCCGAACAAGACGAACAACAACGAACAGAGAGACAAGGGTTTTTATCCTGGTTCAGGCCTCTCGGGAGAGATAATAGCCCTACGTCCAGCCTTTCTTATATATCAAAGATGATTACAAGAGGTGGCTCGACGAGACGAACAAGTCTCGGTGAGATTATGTGTGTACAAGATGCTAAGATGCGAAAGCTCTTGGGCAGGTCCCTCTAAACGCCGTAGGGGCCCTGTTTATATAGTGCGGATGAACCGACCTACCGGAAGATAATCGAGCCGGGCTAACTACGAGATCGTAACGAATTCGTACCATGCCAAATACACCCCACGGTAGATAAGGTAAACTCCAATTCTTGGGGATCATGACTCCTACTCCAATCCGGGAAACCACGTCCGGGTCTTCACGTAGCCGTGCAGAACTCTTGTTCGAGACGGACTCAAACACGATTCCTTGGCCGTTACGCACCGTGCCAGCCAGGAAACTGTTCGGCAGGATGCATATGGGCCAGATAGAACCTTTCAGGGAACTAGGCCCTGGTAGGCTGTTCGATTGGGCCGTCAGGGAATGGGCCATGGCAATGGGCCGTAATTTTATCCCCGACAAGACTCTTAATTCCTACATCACTCTAGAATAATTGTTATATCAGTCTCTAGATTTAGATATTATCTTTTCGCGACTATATTTTGATATTCTCTCTACAATCGCTCTACTTTTTATGACAGAGAATATACTAGCACTGCAGGAATCCGAATTGTTTTTACGTTAGTTAAAATTTATTTACGTCAGCCGGTAGAAAGCCGACGTAAATATAAAGGTTAATTACATCGGTCTGCATCAACCGACATAAACACATGCGATCATGGCTTAGCGACCAGAGGTGTCGTGCTATACTTGTTTACGTTAGCCATGTATGCTATTTACCTCGGCTTGGCCGACGTAAACAATGAAAACAATATTTGCGTCGACCTGGCCAACGTAAATAAGACATGGGACGATGTAAACACAATTTGAGGCCCACCCGTCATGGTTTGAACCCTAGCATCCGCAGCCCAGCTCCACACATAGCCGTTTTTGCCCCCCGCCACCTCGCTAACGCTGTCGCCTCCCAGGTTGCCCCCAGCCACGCCACGGCCCTCACCCGCCCATGCCACCACCCCTGCCCTCGCCGTGTCGTCGTCCACCCCCGCCGTCGCCTCTCCATCGCATCAGCCCCCGCCCCGCGCTGCGTTGTCACCCACCATAGCCGTTACTTCCAAGGCCACCGACCCTCCACCGTCGGTGCCAGCGCACTCGTCTTCCTCACCTTATCCTTCCCTCCCTCAGGTACCCACGCACCTCCGGTCACACTCCCCTCTTGGTCTCTCCTGAACCAACGAATTCACCGTTAACGTTCCATGCACCTCTCCGCATTACAGCGACGAGGTCTCCTCCTACTTGGGCCCCTCCTCGTCCTACTCCGACACCTCGGCGAGGTCGTGTGGCTCCAACTTGGCGCAGCGCGGCCGCACCGTCGACCCCCTCGAGGGCTCTCCATCGTTGCTTCCCTCCACCGCATTAACCGGATAGTTGTCCAAACCACCCCATATTCAGTTCCCTGGGCCATGGCCTAGCCCATTTAGCGTTGCACGGTTACAACTCACCAAGCAGGCCAACACGACAATAGTACAAAGCAAGGGCTTGCGTTATGGCTAGCTCCAGCTGCCACCCAGCCTCCATTCATTTGCCACCTATCCTCCATCCCACCGTTGCCCCACTGGCATCCATCCCGTCGTCGCACCGCGGGCCTCAATACCGTGGCCACCACCCCGCCTCCATCCCGTGGTCCCGTCTCCATCTCATCGACCGCATCTAGAGCACCACCACCGCCCGCCGCCCTGCCTCCATCCCGCCAGCTGCCGCCCACCGCCCCCACCTCCATCCCACTGGTGCCGTCTAGAGCACCACCACTAGCCGCTACCCCACCTCCATCCCTCCTCCATCCCACGCTGCCCTGCCTCCATCCCTTTGCATCCCGCCTCTGCCCCTCCTCCATCCCGCTAGCCACTGCCACGCCTCCATCCCGCCGCCGCCCCGCCTCCATCCCTCCCACATCCCGCCACTGCCCTGCCCTGCCTCCATCCCGTCGTTGTCTCCCATCACCCCGTCTCCCTAGCTCCTTCCTCTCTGCTCTAGTGTAAAAGTGCTCTTGGTCGCTTGCTAACTCTTCACTGTCGCGCCTAATGACAATGAGAAAAGTGGAACACCGGTTGAATCCAATGCAGAGGGAGCAAGTAGAGATATTGCCACCGAAAATAAAAGATGTAGGTCAGCAGCATCTGACTAAATATTTGTTTTCGTTTTCGGTTATTATCCTATTTCGGTGTGTATCTGTTTCATTAGTATTTGGTTCCGATTTAGTATCCGATCGGTTTGGAGACTATTTGAATCTGAATCCAAGGTAAAAAATAGGGAAAATTCGTTTTATAGCATCCAAAGAACGTCTCCTTCGGAATATACCACCGAAGTTTTTCCGTCACGTTAACTACCATCGAAAGGGCGCCGTCCTCCTATTTTTACCATTCCGTCACTCCGCGCCACCATCCGTCTCGGTCCCCATCTCCTCCTCGCGCTAGGGTTGAGGTGCCGCCGCCGCCATCTCGTTCCCCATCTCCTCCTCGCGGCGGCGGCGGTGGCGTCAACCTCCTCGTCCTCCTCGCAGAGCGGCGGCGGCGGCGACGTCCTCCTGGCGCGCGGCCGGCGGCGGGGTCGGCCTCCTCCTCCTCGCAGAGCGGCGGCGGCGGCGGCGGCGGCGTCCTCCTAGCGCGCGGCTGGCGGCGGCGGCGGAGTCGGCCTCCTCCTCCTCGCAGCGGCGGCAGCAGCCTCCTCCTCGTGTGGAGGTACATTTGGGGGTCGATTGGGGGGATTCGTGCGTGGATTTGGGGATTCGGGGTGGGTTTTGGGGCTGGATTCGCGGGCGGCTGGCGGCGGCGGCTGTGGAGGGGGAACGGGCGGTGGCGGCGGCGGCGGTGGACGGGCGGCACCATCGTCGTCCTCCTCGCGCGAGGCCGGCGGCGTCCTCCTCGCGCGCGGCCGGCGGCGACGGCGTCCTCTTCGCGGCAACGTCCTCTTCACGGCTTGTCCTCGCGACGGAATGGTAAAAATGCGAACGGTGCTAACTTTGGATGGTAGATTGTGGGAAGGAAAATTTTCGGTGGTATATTCTGAAACTTGGGATCTTTCAGTGGTGTAGATCGAATTTTCCCTAAAAAATATGGAAGGATATGATAGAAGCAATATATATCCATATCTTATTCGTTTTCATCCCTACCTGCAAGAGGAACTATTGAATGATGTGGAGGTTGTCCCTTTTGATGATGAGTATATTGACAAGATTTGGTGCTTAATGGAGGTTTTGGATGTGCTTGATTAGAGTTGGCTATATGTGCGGTGCTACGTGGTGGTGTGCTTGTCTGTGGTGTTACGAATGGATTATGATGTTGGTAATTTTGTAATGGACTAGCCTTACAGAAGAGGTAAGGTGTGTTGGTTTCGTGTATGTACATCTCTATGATGCAAGTATCTGCGGGTACGTGGCTGACGCTTCGAGGGGATAGCTAGAGGCTGGTGCGTCCGAAGACGTGCAGGCGACCGGGTTCGATGGTCTGGCGGTCACATGAGGTGGTGTACTCGAGAAGCTTAGTCATGGCAAGAGATACCAGGCAGCTGGAGGCGGTGGCGCATCTAGGCGGCGGTCTGGAGACGGCGAGCTCGGGAGTCGGGACGGGCTCGGTAGCGGCGTTGCTCCCCAGGGCATGGATGCACGGCGGCTTCTCCAGCGAGGCAGCAACGGCAAGGACGGCGCCGGCCAGTGCGGTGCCGCAGCGGAGGTGGCCGTCGGCTTGTCGGCGCTGTGGCTCTAGGCAGAGCGACCTCCACGGGACTGCAGCCCAACAGGGAGCGATAACGACGGCGCTGGTTCTTTTTTCACCTCGTCACCGTCGACCAGCGCAAGCACCAAGACTACGACCATGCTCCGGTTTCAGCAGCAAGGGATCAGGAGCCGTGAGAAGAAGGCAGTGCTTGCTGGTCGGAGTTCAAGCTGCAGGTGCCAAAGTTCATCTATGCAGGCAAGATGTTCGATAATATGTTCAAGAGCACCGAGGTCATGTGTTTTGATTATTGCATACCAAGTGTTTGATCAATCGTCCAAGTGAGTGTTCCATGATACATGTACGCCGAGTGTTTGTGGTTATGCCACAGTGATCTTTGCAAGTGATTGTGATCGGAAGAAAAATCATTCTGGCTCCTATTCACCCCCTCTAGTCGCTAATTCCGGTCCTTCAGGAACCATTCCTGGCATGTCCTGGAAAGAGCCATCGTACACAGGCTGTTGACTTGTATTGGGTTGTGCTCTCATGACCGATGGGACAAAATATCCAAAACAATCAACTATTAAATCATATCTAATAGATAATCCACAATAAAGAAGAATTGACGGTTTGACACCCAGTTCTGTCACCAAGCGCGGCGGCCGTCGCATGGCACGACGTTAGCAAAGCTCCCACCATTCCGCAGGGCCACCCGCACGGCGGGAGCTCCCTAGCACTGACACGTGGTACCAAGTGACAGAACCGGCAGCCAAGTTATTCACGAACTTTGTATTTTTTTAGAAAAAATATCACGTACCATCAAAATGCAATAAAACTTTTAAAAATGGAATCATATATTCAAGGAAACGATCCACAAAAAAGTTTTAAATATTCTAAAATTTAATTTTTTTAATCAAATTTTGAATTTTAAAAATAAATACGAAAACATAAAAAAATTATACAATTTTTTAATTATTTAAAAAATTAGTTTTGCTATAGAAACATTATACAAAAATTTTGTAAAATGAATTATTTAATCAACATAAAAATAATCCGTCCGAGCGTGCGCCGATCAGACGTGCCTCTGCCGTCGGATCGCTGCAGCGTGCGCATTCGAGCGCAGCCCGCGCCCCCGCGTGCACCAGATGTTGGAAGGCGGAGTTTGTTAGATGTGCAATTGATCATTTTTCAATTAAACTTCTAATTTTTGTATAAAACTCAAACAGTGTTCAATATGCATGGAATAAATTTCATAATTCTTCTAAAATCGAGGGCAACCCATTTTAAATACATTTTTATTTTTTAATTTTTTTCACTTTTTCAATTTTTGATGTGAAATTAGGAGAACTCACTTTTGAAACTTGACACGTATACTAGTGAAACTTGGTCGTGTGCTGATGAACCATTGACCACGTATTGATTAAGACGAGCGCAAGATGAAACCTGATGAAATTTAGATGAAACTTGGATGTAACCTGATGAAACTTGAATAAAACATGTTGAAACTTGATGAAACCTGGATTAACCTAATGAAACTTGGATGAAACCTGTTGAAACTTGATAAAACTTGGATTAAACCTGATAAAACTTCATAGTTCGGCAAGTTTAACGAGTATGAAATCCAAGTTTCAGTAGGCGAAACCCTAGTTTCACTAGGTAAGATTGAAGTTTATATGGCAACATATGTCTTGTTTTGTTCATTAAAATACGAGGAACGCGCTAGTGCAAACGGTTGGTGGATTAGAGCACCCAGTAAAAGATTTTTAGAAAAATCTAGAAACATCATTTTGGGATGATTCGAGTTGAAAAATATGCGTGACTAATATACCCATCTGTGGTAAAAATTTGAAGTCCACTGGTTTCTAATGGGTAAGGTAGATCAGACATTGTTTACCTGTAGGGTTGTGTTGGTGATTTATAAGCGGCCCACCCTGAGATGGGCCTTGGGCTGATTCTGTACCGGCCCACCACGCGTACAAAGAGTCTGAAAGGCCACTCTTGGCCGTACCAAAGGGAACGTCTAGCCCGCCAGGGTCACCCCCGGGCTTGACCAAGTCAACCGCACCTCCCGGGCTATCCTTAGCCCAGGAGAGGGCCCCGTGGACAGTCCGTCTGTCCCTCGGGCAAGTGGCGACAGCTGTCATGTCCCACCGCACTTTCCCCCGCCTTCACCGGGAAGAGCTGTACCTCCCCGGGGGATCCATAGCCCGGGGGGAGGTGCGGGGGCAGCTCGCATTGTCGTGTGCCCCTTGGGCAGATGGCAACAGTTGCCACGCTACGCGACGTCCCCAACGGGCGGCGCGGGGCTGACTCAGTCCAGTCAATGCTATATTGGGGATAAAGGAAAAGTGCTTTCTCCCTGCGCAGCCTGCTTCCCCGTATTGGCATGCTAGGACGAACATGTGTCCAGTACTAACCGGACCAGTTTTTCTCTGCAGGACACAGATAGGACGAAGCCCAGAATAAGACAAGGGCGCAAAGCAGAGGTAGGCGCGAGGCCCGCCGTATCAGCTCCGAGCGACCCGCCGCGCCTATAAAAGGAAAGGCCTCGGATCCGTTCGAGGCCAGGTGGAATAGTGAAACACGCAGTGCGCACATCCGAAACTTCCTTAGCAGTAGTCGTAGTCCTTAGCCACCTGAGTGTCCGAAACTCCCTTGTAAGATCGGGATCGGCGCCTTCAAACCCGGTCTCGGCACACTTGTACTGTTTTCAACCATATAATCAACAAGAGCTGGAGTAGAGATATTACCCGACAGTGGGGGCTCGAACTAGGGTAAAATCGCTTGTGTATTCACGGTTTGTATTGCTTTCTCTCTCTTCCCCTCTCTTTCTCACCGTACAACGGATCTGTACCCGGATCGCCAAGTCGCACCAGGCGCAGTCCGGGAAGACCGCGCGGCCAGAGCCCCCGCGAGCTCGGCCGCCGCCCCAGGCTGCTGGGAAGGGTTGTCGTAATTGGGCCTCACTCCAACTACAAATTCGTCTGCCGTTCCGTGTACCTGCTGCCCTCCGAGGTGCGTTCCCAGACACCGATAGCTGGCGCCCACCGTGGGGCCCATGAGCAGCCCTCAGCAGTCCATTCCTCCGGATATGCCTAAGATTCCGAGTAGCGACGAGGTCCTGGACCTCGAGTTCGATGAGTGCAATGATCTGGACGACTTGGGTCCATCGTACGAGGGCTGGCGAGAGGAGTACCTCGCCGAAGTTGGGGCTAACGAAATGGAGGTCGATACCTCTCTCGCCCCATGGGCAGAGCTTCGCCCAGAGGAGTCGCTCCCTAAGCTGGACCCCTCTGTGACCCACGTCAGCGAGACTCCCATGGAGTTCGAGCTGCTGGGTGATTCCGCCTCCGCTGGCGACACCGGGACGTTTCCCCCGGCCTCACGCACGTCTCGCTGCATCTTCGCAGCTGTTGACACGGATTTTATCACAAATGTCAAGATATGATCAAATCATTAAAATGACGATGCGTTTATATAATACAATATGTTGATGGCTAAAAATCCAGTATGTAAAATAATAATTCAAAGTTACAAGCAAGATGACTTTAAAAAAAAAAGAAAAGAAAAGAAAGAAAGCTCATGCACGCACAGCCGCACAGGCAACATGTACACATGTAAATAGTCGTGGCTGTTTCTTGATTGCACTAGCTTGTAGACCTGCGTGACCTCATAAGTGGCATGGCCTCTAATCCCATGCTCCTAGTAAACTCACGGCCAACCACGTGAATCATGGATTAGCCAGCTTGTTAGTAAATGGATTAACCTAATCGTTAATCAATTGCGGGCATGCATGCAGATAGCCCATAGTTGGCCCATCATACAAGTGCATGCGTGGTATGGCTCGGCCCATTCACGTACGCAACATTCGAGGGGCCGGTTAAAAAAAGGAGACGCAACGCAACATTCCAGTTCATAAGTGAAGGAGACGCTGTTCGCTGCGAAAGGCGTGAGAGGCTGAAGATCTGGCCGCGCTGCCCTTCTCTCTTGCTCTAAAGGCTTGAGGAAGGCTGCTGCTGTTGAGGCTGTTCGTTGAAGGCACAAGGCCCGGCGACGCAGAAGCAAGGTAAGAAGGTGAGACATATGATCTGCTCCTCCCTTCTTCCTTCACCTCTTTTGCATCTTCTTCATCTCCAGTCTCTCCTAAGCTTGATGTGCCTCTTTTGGTTCACATCAAAGGCAATGGGAGAGTAAAATGCATGAGCAAATCATCATCAAAGGCTATAAAAAGGGTAAATCCCCATAAAAGCCTTATTAAAATCATGTTGCATACTGCTGCATTTATGTTTTTTGAAGCAACAAATTGCACCATAGATGCATGTATGCGCTCACCCGGCTAGCAAAATTAGCCGCAAAAACAAACGTGCATATTAGAATAGTTTCATGATCAAGGGTACATATCTACGTATAAAAAAAATGCATCGTATTTCATGTATTTCATGCATGTACGCACTGCATAGCCATAAACGGCTTAATTAAAGGAACCTGCATAAATTAAAAGCATGCATGATTCCTGCGCTAAGCAAAATTTAACACTAATGAATATGGTTAGTTCATGCAATTAGCGAGCTTGCCTAAGCATCAAATACATGCATTGCTGCTGCACGCGCGTGTACACACATATATACACGTGAGAAAATCCTACAAAATACATGCATGTTTAAGAAAAAAAATGCTGCCGACATATAGACAAGATACAAAATATGTTGGTATGTGTTTCGTCGTACCGCATGCCCACAAAAAAAAAAATGCATGCTGATTTCGTTGGCGATATAAAAAAAAATTGATGACGAACTCGCATGACAGTTCAATGAGCACACGTTTGACATAAAGTATTTGTGTGCATACATACGCATATACTGTATGAAAAGGAGTACATAAACACACATGGTAACATGTTAAAGTTTCTGTGTGTTTAGCGGTACTGAACAAAAATGCAGTAAAAAAAGGAAAAGGGTCATTAATTGATTCATAGTTAAGGTTTAATGATCATCATGCTGCTAGCTAATGTGCTCTGCACGCAAAGATATATAAACTGCACTGAAACATAAGTGCATGCTCCTCCTGCATATTTGACAGCACGCATGCACATGCCCATATGGTCAATATATAATGCGCATATAGAAAGTGAAAGTGCCTGCATAGCCAGCGTATTCAACGTAGCTGCATATACGGCGACATTTTCATCTGCATGAAAGGCTAAAAGTAGCTAACATGTTAAAACCAAAACCAATCTCCAGTGTGTTCCGAGCTATATCCTGCATAGACACATGCATATATATATATATATACTAGTACAATGCCCGTGCTTTGCAACGGAATACAAAGGAATGAAAGAAAAAAACATAAATTAAAAAGCAACAATTGTCAATCTTAGTATTGAAAGCAAATTGGATTGAATAAACATGTACATTGAAAAGCACGAGGGCTTTAGGTAATGACATGATTTCCAGGTCATTCATCTAGGGACCATTAGGGACCAGTACATTCAATGATCTCATAGGAAAGAACGAAGGTACATAATCCCGATACATCTGCTAAGATGTAAGCACTTCCCTATACACGATGTTCCTTGTGAATGTGCCATGCCTATTCTTTGAGCTCTGTCTCTTTGACCTGTCGTCATCGGGTTTAGCAAGTATCATAATATTACTTCTTGATGTAGCTCTAGACAATGCAATATAGAGTTGACCATGAGAGAATACTGGGTCCGGTAGATAGACACCAACTTTTGGGATGGTCTGCCCTTGGGCCTTATTTATCGTCATAGCGAAGCTGAGCCTAATTGGGAACTGCTTCCTCTTGAAACGAAATGGGAACATCTCGTCGTCAGAGGGGCAGAGTGGTATTCGAGGAAGGAACACCCTATTACCAGCATGTTGTCCAAGCACGATCTGCGCGTCGATGGCATTCCTTTGAAAGCCCCGAACCACCAGCCTTGTCCCATTGCACAATCCATTCGCTGGGTCGATGTTCCGAAGGAGAATCACCGGGCAATTGATCTTCAGCTTTAGCACGTGAGGAGGGAGCCCGTTGGGGGTGAGCGTGTTCAAGAACTCGGGGGGATAGTATCCATGTGGATCATCCTCTGCTCGATCGAAGCTATGATAAATCATCTCCTCACCGCAGAACCAGTCAATCATCTTGATGTTTATCCTGTCGACGCACTCGTTTCGGGTTGACAGTATGGCTCGTGAGGTGATGTAGCTTGAATCCATTAGATTGTGTTCAAGCATCGGGAAAATACTCTGTATCAATCTGTCGATATCGGTGTCATCTCCTGTAGATGGAACACATATGTCTTGAGGAAGCTTTACGTAACCTTCTTCATCGGCCTCCTCCACCCCATCTCCGATGCGTAAAAGGTACTCCGCAAACTCGGGGTCACTTTGGGCTCTCATGTTTCGAACGAGCTTGAGTTGTTGCATGCATTCCCAAAGATATGACATGCGTAGGGTCGAGTTTACTATCTGAAGACGTGTTGCTTTACGAACGACTGGGAGCACCTGTCTGAAGTCTCCTCCGAACACAACGGTCTTTCCCCCAAACGGCACGTCATGACGGCCTGTTATGTCACGCATGCTATTGTCAAGGGCTTCAACTGCTTGCCTTTTTGTCATTGAGGCTTCATCCCATATGATAAGCGATGATCTCCTAAGGAGTTTAGCTGTCCCACTTTGCTTTGTGAAGCTGCATACTCCACCATCTTGGATGTCAAGCGGGATCTTAAACCTCGAATGTGCGGTCCTTCCTCCAGGCATGATGGACGCAGCAACCCCAGATGTCGCAGTTGCAATAGCTATCTTTCCATGGGAACGAACCT